>CAUYLG010042906.1:0-46212 GCA_963573385.1 Cacajao melanocephalus
AGTAGCTAGCATATAATAGCCATTTACTTATTTGGCTTAATTAAAAGCAAACATTTTGGGGACAAAATCAGGCTTTCCTGGTTACTTCTTAGATAATAGAGCCCACATAGTATTAAAACTGCAGCCTTTCTTTATACAAAAAGATTGAATATGGAGCCACTTGAATCTTAAATTTCAGTCTGCAGCTATAACCAGTATCAACAGAAGCTGTACCCAATTAGCAAAAAAAAAAAAATAGCTTATTCTGCACAAGTACGTGTCCAGTCACTAGGCTCGTTCCACTTTTTTGAATACCATTTCCTTTGGGGAGGGAAATATTGCCAGACCATGAGTTCAGTATTATCTGTGATCAGTTTTAAACTTCATTTGACAAGTGGTTCCTTCTCGTTTTCTCCCTCCTTCAAGCTGCATCCTAGCACGCCCGGATTTAGTCTGGTGTCAGCTTTTATGGCATTTATAAATCTCTCCTTTCTGAGGGTTTATAATGACAGTGCTGAAAACCACCTTGACTGAAGTATGAACATTGCCATTGAATTTGAGGGGGCCTGAGAATGTTCTTTTTAGTCTGTTTTATTTTGACAGAATTTAACATACTAAGGCTTTTCCACTTTCTGCCATAAACCTAAGTTTATAATACTCTTAGGGTGCTAATTAACATGATGTGTTTTTCTCCAGGTGGACAAATTAGATGTTTCAGAATGACTGACAAAAGAAGAACAAGCTACAGAGACACAACCCATTGTTTACGGTAATCTCTCTCTGTAACCTCAAAAAACACATTAGATAAATACTTAATTCTTCAGAGACTGTACCTCAAGATAGAATACAACAAGCTTAAGTGCAAAAGGCTTGCTAAGAAATACTGCTCTCTACTGTCTTATTTTTTTCCTGAGAACAGTTGTAAAGCAGGTGTTGATATTATTTACTAAAATAATCTTAAAGAAAAGAAAACCCCAAAACTGTCATTTAAGATTGTAACATGAATCTTTCCTATTATCTGGTCCCTTATTCATTACCTGCTCATAAACTACTGAAAAAGAAATATTGATGAATTCCATTTTGAAAAGAGCAAAAGGTAACAGAAAATCCCAAGGCTATCTTTAGTATGCTTTACATAAAGAATACATCCTCAAAAAAAAAAAAAATCCATCCTCATTTTAAATTCTAACTGGGGCAGAGAGCTGGGTAGGGTTTCCATTTGAGAACATTCCAGAGAGATAGGATCTTCAAATTCTCAAGTGAAGATTTAAGATAATTCCATGTCTTCTTAAACCTGTATGTCTGAATTACTGCCCCTTTCCGTCATATAGTTGGTGAACAGATTCATTTGAACAAACACTTTGAACGGTATAGGTAGAAGCACAATAACCAGGTAAGGGAACATAAAAATATGACCATTATATCTCAGGCTACTGACACACATAATAATATATATAGATATTTATTTATTATGGTTTTATCTCCTTTTTACTGTAGACAAAAGGTGCCTTAGGAATTTGGAGGACGGGATAGTTTTGATAAAAGTAAAATGGCTTGTTAGAGATGGGAGCAAGATGCTGGACATGTTTGAGATAGGAAACAATTCAAGTCCTTAAAGGCAGAAAAGAGATGGGAAACACAGCGGGGATAAGAAAGAGTGCGTGTAATACTTGGGGGTTAACTGCAGAATTTGGCTTGCCTTCAGGGTATTTTCATGAGTAGTTAAAAATTGGGTTGGAATTTCAAGGACATGTCAGTATCAAGATTAGGGATGACTTTTTTTAAACTGGTTTTTAAAAATAATTTGTTTGCTACAGACAGCTGTGGTTGTTATCCACAAAAAGGAAAGACGTGAAGTCCCTTGTGTTAAGAGGAATCTTAATCTAGGTTCACACCATAGTAGGAGGTTAAGAATACTTAGCTGTTCCTTGTTTTTGGTCTCTAAGCCAGGTTCTCTATAGGTCACGTTTTCTGCATATGGTCAACAGCTATTTAAACTTCATAAGAAAGAGGGTCAACATGTTATTTGATAAAGGGTGCATGTTCTAATGTATTTCATACCTAAAGAACATCTGAATGTGCCCTCCACCCACCCCCCAACCATGGAGTCTCACTCTGTCACCCAGGCTGGAGTGCAGTGGTGCGATCTCGGCTCACTGCAACCTCCGCCTCCCGGGTTCAAGCAATTCTCCTGCCTCAGCCTCCCAGGTAGCTGGGATTACAGGCCTGCACCACCATGCCTGGCTCATGTTTTTTTGTATTTTTAGTAGAGACGGGGTTTCACCACGTTGGCCAGGCTGGTGTCGAACTCCTGACCTCGTGATCCACCCTCCTTGGCCTCTCAAAGTGCTGGGATTACAACCGTGAGCCACTGAGCCCAGCCTGAATGTGTCTTAATTGCTGTCTCTAAATTGGTACTGGAGCTTCTAGAAATGATTTTGGTTTCAGTGCCGTTCAGACATGTTTAAATCAGAAATTTAAATCTAACGCTAAAAGTTCAGTTATGTTAAAAATGTCATTTAGGCCAAGCACGGTGGCTCACGCCTATAATCCCAGCAGTTTGGGAGGCCAAGGTGGGCTGACACTTAGCCCAGGAGTTTAAGACCAGCCTGGCCAATGTGGCAAAAACCCCATTTCTATTCAAAATGGAAAAATTAGCTGGGCATAGTGGTACACGCCTGTAATCCCAGCTACTTTGGGGGCTGAGGCGTGAGAATTGCTTGAACCCAGGCAGCAGAGGTTGCCATGAGCTGAGACTGCACCACGGCACTCCAGCCTGGACAACAGGGCAAGATTCTGTCTATAAAAGAAAAAAAAAAATCATTTAAAAAACGAAGTTTTCTTGTGCTGATTTTATTGTGTTATGAAATATAACCTGCATGTAGATATGTGTCAAGTATAGAGTATGAGGCATATTGTGTTCAATCATAAGTAGTTCTGGCCTTTGGCCCTGCACTGTTTCTTGGCTTTTTAGGTAGGAAGACTGTCATGCTAAAATTGTGACAATCAAATGTGCCCCCCGCACAGCTCGTCTGAATTTGAGGTTGAGATGTCGCTGCAGCGGAGGAGATTGTTTTAAATGCTAACCGTTTGTCCTGCCTCCCTGCCCCGCCCTCTGCTCCTTTCTGTTTTCTTCTACTTTAGGTCAGCCCCAGTTGATGCTGACAGCAGGACCCAGGGTTGCTGTCCCTCCCCAGGCACCTTTTGGTTATGGTTATACCACACCACCATACGGACGGCCACAGCCTCGCTGTGGATACAGCATGTGAGATGAAAAGCTGATCCTGTAGTCACCTATCTTCGTACTGAAGCATCGTCTCTACCCACTTCTGTTTATAATGGGGGAAACAGGCAACGTTTTCTTGTCACCTTTATTTCATGAAGGACTCCTTTTGGTTTCTAGCTATAAACTTGGATCACCTATGTTAAAACCTTATTTCACATTCCACATCACTTTAGAATTTGTTTTAGAAGGGGAACCGTTTCAATGTTTTATTCACGGGCTTTTTTTCTTCCCCCTCATCCTTTAAAGAACTGCTTAATATTCAATCTGTTGTGAGTATTTGCACTCTCTAGTGTTTAAAGAAACGAAAAAACTCAAAGAAACTCTAATATTGAATCTCTTAAATTTAGTGTGTGTAAACAGCTTACAAATACGTATTGTCTAAATGCATTTAAATCTGTTTCAGTCAAAGAAAAGCTAAAGCTAAAATACTGGCATATGACCATGCAAAACTGTCGTGCCAATAATGACAACACTAATCAGCATAGCTGACACTGGATTGCAGTGCTCTCCAAATAATCTGAAAAAATGTTACAGATGACTTGCCTGATTTTTAATGAGCACAGAAGGCCTTCTAACCTCTGCAGGTTTCCCCATTAGGCATATAGAAAATGCTAGTATGTTTTACTCACTTCATACAGTCCTTATGTTGTGCTGTATCCTGTGATTTTTCTGTGAGACCATTCCATTCAGGAGCAAAGAGCACCATGATTCCAATTTGTGTGTGTTTACTAACCCTTCTCTGAGGTTTGTGTATGTTGGAGATTGTGGTGTTTTAGATCACTGAGTGTACAGAAGAGAGAAATTCAAACAAAATATTGCTGTTCTTCAGTTTTGTTTGTGGAATTTTAAATTACTCACATTTAAAATAAATTACTGGACTGTGGAAATAACATAGAATTGAAGTTTTAATTAAATACCACTCAAACCAAAAGAAGAGTAGTTTTGTAGTTTTATATTGGATACTAAGGCATTACAGGGAGGCATGAAAGGAAGAGGAATGAGGATTGAGATGTGTGAAGACATTGGGAATTATATCAGTGTGCATTCCTGTAGTTCATTAATAAGGTACATGCAATAGTCTAAAGAACCAGTCACTACTACAGTGGGTTACATTTAATCTATCTCTGGTATTTTAACCAGTGACACCTGAGGTTTTTATCTAAGCATTTCACTTACAGGAACAAATCATGGCTGTTATATTAACTTGAAATAAAATCTATTTAAACATGTGGTTAACATGCTTTTTCTCATAATGAATTATAAAGGTGCCCAAATTATGGGTATCTCAAGTTGATTTTTTGAAAAATTGGTTGTGTGAATCCAGCTCTTACTTATGGCTGAGAATGTTCTTAAAGTTCATTTCACTATCCCTTAATTCTCAATAGTTACACATAGCCCCTTGCCGAGTGTTGCGTTGCTTTACAACTCTCTTAGGCAAATTACCTACCAGAAGCTCCACAGAAGAGTTTTTAAAAACTTACAAACCCTGTTCCACCCGGTGTGGTGGCTCACGCCTGTAATCCCAGCAGTTTGGGAGGCCAGGGCAGGTGGATTGCTTGAGGCCAAGTATTTGAGACAAGCCTAACATGTTGAAACTCCATCTCTACTAAAAATACAAAAATCAAACAAGTGTGGTGGTGCATACCTATAAAAGATCCCAGCTGTGGCCAGGTGCGCTGGCTCACAACTGTAATCCCAGCACTTTGGAAGGCCAAGGCAAGTGGATCACCTGAGGTCAGGAATTCAAGACTTGCCTGACCAACATGGAGAAACCCTGTCTCAACTAAAAATACAAAATTAGCTGGGCATGGTGGTACATGCCTGTAATCCCAGCTACCTGGAAGGCTGAGACAGGAGAATCACTTGAACCCAGGAGACAGAGGTTATGGTGAGCCGAGATTGCACCACTGCACTCCAGCCTGGGCAACAAGAGCAAAACTCCATCTCAAAAAAAAAAAAAAAAAAAAATGAATGTTCATAGCAACTTTATTCCTAACAGTTGGGAAAGTGGAAACAACCAAATGTCCATCAGCTGATCAATGAAATGTGGTTTATCCATACAATGAAGTGTTATCCAACAATAAAAAAGAATGAAGTGCTGACACTGGTTATAACATGAAGGAATCTTGAAAACATACTAAGTAAAATCCCAGACACACACAAGAAAACAAATATTGTATGATTCTATTTCTATGACTTGTCCAGAACAGACAAATCTACAGAGACAGAAAGTAGACTGGTGGCTGCCTAGGGCTGAGGAGACTGCAGGGAAACGGGAAGAAGTGACTGTTAATGGCTGAGGTTTCTTTTTCGGGTGATGAAAATTTTGTAAAATTGATTGTGAAAATGGTTGTGGAACTCTGTACTAAAAACCAATTTATTGTTCACTTTATTTATTTTGAGACAGAATCTGGCCCCTGTAGCCCAGACTGGAGTGCACTGGTGCGATCTCTGCTCACTGCAACCTCCGCCCCTGGGGTTCAAGCAATTCTGCTGCCTCAGCTTCCTGAATAGCTGGGATTACAGGCACCTGCCACCACACCCAGCTAATTTCTTTTCATATTTTTAGTGGAGACAGGGTCTCAGCATGTTAGCCAGGCTAGTCTCGAACTCCCAACCTCAGGTCCACCCGCCATGGCCTCCCAAAGTGCTAGGATTACAGGCATGAACACCCAATATATTGTTCACTTTAAATGGATGAGTTTTATGGTCTGTAATTTATATCACTTAAGCCTAAGGAGATTGAGACTGCAGTGAGCTGTGATCATGCCACTGCACTCCGGCCTGAGTGACAGTGAAATGACCTTATCAAAAAAGAAGAAAAAAGTAATAATAATCCTAAAGACTTGAAAGTTGAAATTACTTCTAGATGCATGGGCTGCAGAATGGATGTTGCATTAACAGGCATGAAAATGACATTCATCTCCTACTATATCTCCATCAGGGCTCTCAGAGTGACTGGGTGCAGCGTCAATGTGCAGTAATATTTTGAAAGGAATTTTTTTTCTTGGCAATAGGTCTCAAAATTAGACTTAAAATATTCAGTGAACAATGCTATAAAGAGATGTGTTGTCATCCAGGCTTTATTGTTCCAATGACAGAGCACATGCAGAGCAGATTTAGCATAGCTCTTAAGGTCCCTAGAATTTCTGGAATGGTAACTGAGCACTGGCTTCAGTTGACGTCACCGGTTGTGTTAGCCCCTAAAAAGAGTCTCAGCCTGTCCTTTGAAGTTGTGAAGCCAGCAATGGAATTCTCCTTAGCTACCAAAGTCCTAGATGGCATCTTCCAATATAAGGCTGTTTTGTCTACATTAAAAATCTGGTTTTTTTTTTTAGTATGGCTGTCTTCATAAATTATTTCAGAAAGATTTTCTGGAGAACTCACACTTTCTACATTAAGTGCTTGCTGCTTCACCTTGCACTTTTATGTTACAGAGACTGTGTCTTCCTTGAAGCTTCATGAACCAAACTCTACTAGCTTCCAGCTTTTCCTCTGCAGCTTACTCACCTCTCTCAGCCATCACAGAATTGAAGAGAATTAGGGCACTGTTCTGGATTAAGCTTTGATTACAGGACTGTTGTGGCTGGTTTGATCTTCTATCCAGACCACTCAAAGTTTCTCCATATCAGCAATAAGCCTGTTTTTCTTTTTTATCATTTTTGTGTTCACTGGAGCAGCACTTCTTATTTCCTTTGATAACTTTTCCTGTGCATTCACCACCTGGCAAACTGTTTAGCCTGGCTTTCAGCCTTTCTCAGCTGCCTTCTTATCTTCCTCACTAAGCTTCATCATTTTTAGCTTTTGACTTAAAATGAGAAGGCTGAAATGCTTCCTTTTACTTGAACACTTAAGAGCCCACTGGAGGGCTGTGAACTGGCCGCATTTCAGCATTGTGTCTCAGGGACTAGGGAGGCCATAGAAGAGAAAGTGATGGGAAGCCAGCTGACTGGTGAAGCAATCAGAGCACACAACATTTACCAATTCGGTTTGCCATCTTATATGGGTGCATTCATGGAGTCCCAATACAATTACAACAGTAACATCAAAGCTAACTGATCTCAGGTCACCACAGCACATATAATAATCATGAAAAAGATCAAAATATTGTAAGAGTTATCAAATGTGACACAGAGAACCAAAGTGAGCACATGCTGTTGAAAAAAATGACACAACAGATTTGCTTGACACAAGGTTCCCACAAATCTTCAATTTGTAAAAATCTGCAGTATCTGCAGGGCTCAAAAAAATGAGATATGCCTGTATGTATTCTGTGAAAATAGACACCTTACCTTTTTTGTTCCCTTTCCATGTTTTTAAGAAAATGCTGTATCACTCAGTTAACATGCAACCTATTGATAGTGTTAGGTTACACACAGATATAAAAATTGTCATATTGTGAAGGGCTGTAAGTATTAACACCAATAGTAAATTTTAATACTGTGTTCCAATGTCAAATAAGATCACCACTGCCCTAAGTGAGGATTACAAAACCCATTGAAGATTCAAATAAGGTGATTCCACTGACTGAGTTGATGAGAACTGTTTAATTCTGCATCATGCTTAAACAAACTCATTTGCACAGTGAATTTGTTTTCAAAACACCAAACATTTATCTAGAGCTCAATCTGAGTAAGAACTTTTAATCTATTCAAAATGTCTCCAGTTTCATTACATTCTACCTAATGTGTCTCATTAATCCAGAGTGAAGTCAAGCCAGAATCCCCGTAACAACAAACACTTACTATTTTCCTCAACTCTTCAATATTTACCCTGACACATTACCACTTTGATAATTCCTTTTAAGCATTTTGAAATGTCTCTATAAACACTTCTGAAAATGGTTTATAGTTTAGGCTGGGCACAATGGCTCACACCTGTAACCTCAGCACTTTTGGAGGCCGAGGAGGGTGGATCATTTGAGGTCCGGAGTTCAAGACTAGCCTAACCAACATGGTGAAACCCCATCTCTACCAAAAATACAAAAAAAAAAATTAGCTGAATGTGGTGGCATGAAACTGTAATCCCAGCTACTCAGGAGGCTGAGGCAGAGGAATAGCTTGAACTCATGAAGCAGAGGTTGCAGTGAGCCAAGACCACATCACTACACTCCAGCCTAGGCAACAGAGTGAGACTTCATCTGAAAAAGCTTTTATATTTTAAACCTCATTTTGCTTTAGAAGAAAATATGACTAGTCTTATCTATATATAGGTTGAAAATTAATGAAATAAAAGAATGAAAATACAATGCTTATGGTATTTTACAAAATCCATTTAAAAATAGTTTCTGGTATTGAAAGAAGTGTGTCTTCTGTCCTTCAGTTCTGAAGGCAAACAGATCTGTTTTATACTCTGTGATGCAAGCCGCGTTGGCCTTAAACTTGGCCAGTTCTTTAAGCTACAATACAAATAGCAAACAATATGTTAAAGGCAGACATTTTAAACACCATTTTTTGCTACATGAATTAAAAAATCAAACACCATTTTTAAAGATACTACTCTTTCTAAATAGATTTTTGCCTGATTTTAAACAAAAGACAATACAAAATTTATAAGGAAAAAAATGCAGCAACCTTGTGTAGTCTGTTATCGGTGAGGTTCTCCAAGAAATACACTCAGATTTCACACAGGCTTGCTGAGGAGCACTGTCAGTAACAGCACCTGGGAGGCAGAGGCAGGCAGGGCTGAACAGGTGAAGTGCTGAACACGAATGCAGCCGTGCCAAGAGCTCAGAAGCCAGAGTGGCCCTCTGGAGAGAAAGGGTGGGCAAGGTGACTTGAACACACAGCAGCTGAGGAAATTAGTGCTGTCAGTATTGAAAGAAGGGTCTGAAACCCATACTACAGCATTCACTACATAATCCCTCCTTCAGAAGTATTCTCCCATCTACATATAGCCAGAATCACATTTAGGTGAGTACTTACTTTTACTAAGTATATTTCTATGAGATTAAATATACTTTAAAAATGTTATATAGTATTTCATTTTGTGCTAACATTATTTCAAAGCTCAGTGATTCCAATTTTTCCTCCTAGAATTAACACTACTGTAATAACCTGGGAACAAAATACATACATCTTTAATGATTTTCTCAAAGGAGTCAGAGACATGAGAGTAAAAGAAAAAAAAACTATTGAGAGTAAATACTCCAAATACTCAAAATATACTAAAATTCTCTTTCAAATAAGCTTCACAATATCCTAGCAAATATTACCATGTGACTTTTCCAGAAACCTTGAAAAAGGCTTAGTATCATAAGCATACTCCACTGATTGGTGGAAAGAGTATTGTAGCATAATTTTCTGTAAATTATCATATCCTTTGCCTATTTTTTAAATGTGTTAGTGTATTTCCCTACTGACCCATAAAACTACATCACTTACTTTAGGCATAGAAAAGCCATTTGTGGAATTAAATAATTATGCAATAATTACATATATTTTGTTTTGGTTTTAAAATTTGTCTTAGTATAACTATTTTTGTTCATCTAGAATTTAATTCATCGCATGATGAAGATTATACATTGAAGCTTTATTATTTTTCACTAAAATTTTTGTTTTTTACCAAATAGCATATTTTCTCAGTATTATTTGTTGAACACTATAAGCTTCCCACTATTTGTTTTTTATTTGTACAACAAATGCGCTCTAATTTCTTAAACAGAAATTATTTCTGCATAATCAGTACTCAATATTTCACTTTAATTATGCTTATGATTGTTTTTTTTTTAATTTTTATTTTTTTAGATGAAGTCTAGCTCTGTCATCCAGGCTGGAGTGCAGTGGTGCGATCTTGCTCACTGCAACCTCCACCTCTCAGGTTACTTGCATATCCATGTTTATAGCAGCACAATTCACAATTGCAAAATCATGGAACAAACCCAAATGTCCATCAAGCAACAAGTGGATAAAGAAACTGTGATATATATATATATTCTGATATATATATATACATGCACATACATATATGTATCTATAGCGGTATATATATAGACTTGAGGGAAAGAGTGGGAGGGAGGTAAGAGATGAAAGACTACAAGGATGCTGCAGTGTATACTGCTTGGGTGATGGGTGCACCATAATCTCACAAATCACCGCTAAAAAACTTACTCATGTAACCACATACCATCTGTACCTCAATAACTATGAAAAAATAAAAGTAATAAATGAAAATTAAATGCAACACAACAAGAAAGGGAAGAGACAACCCACAGAATGGGAAAATAATAATTGCAAAGTACGCATCTAATAAAGGATGAATAACCACAATATATAAGGAGTTCAAACAACTCTATAAGAAACAAATCCAATAATCTGATCAAAAATGGCCAAAAAAGATTTGAATATATATTTCTCAAAAGAAGAAGACATACCAATGGCAAACAGGCATATTGAAAGGTGTTCAACATCGTTGATAGAGAACTGCAAATCAAAACTGCAGTGCAATATCATCTCACTGGAGTTAATATGGCTTATATTCAAACAACACGCAATAATAAATGCTGGAGAGAATTTGGAGAAAAGGAACCCTCATATACTGTTGGTGGGAATGTAAACTAATACAACCACTATAAAGAACCGTTTGGAGTTTCCTCAATAACACTAAAAATTGATCTACCACATTATCTAGCAATCTTACTGTTGGGTATATACCCAAAAGAAAGGAAATCTGTATATTGAGATATCTGCACTCCTGTGTTTGTTGCCACACTATTTATAATAGCTAAGATTTGGAAGCAACCTCAGTGTCCATCAAGAATAAGTTTAAAAATGTGGTACATATACAGAATGGAATACTATTCAGCCTTATAAAAGAATGAGATCCAGTCATTTGCAAGACCATAGATGGAACTGGAGATCATTATGTTAAGTAAAATAGCCAGGCACAGAAAGACAAATCGCATGTTCTCACTATTTGTGGGATCTCAAAATCAACCCACTTGAGCTCATGAATGTGGAGAGTAGAAGGATGATTACCAGAGGCTGGGAAGGATCATAGGGGGATAGGGGAGGTGGGCATTGCTCATGGGTACAAAAAATAGAATAAATGAGACCTGCTATTTGATATCACAATAGGGTAACTATAGTCAATAATAACTTAATTGTGCATTTTAAGATAACTTAAAGAGTGTAATTGGATTGTTTCCAACTCAAAAACTAAATGTTTGAGGGGATGGATATCCCATTCCTTATGATGTGATTATTTAACTTTGTACGTCTGTATCAAAACATCTCGTGTATGTTTTTTATATATATATGTTATATATATATATAACATATATATATTATATGATATATATATAAGTATGTTAATTAAGAATTTTAAAATTATAAGACACGGCTCAATTTGAATTATGGGTAAATAACATATTTTGTATAAATATCTTCCAATAATTGCTCAAACACAAATATGAAATTATTGCACAGCTATACTAAAAAGTTATTCATTGCTTATCCCAATTTCAAACTTTGCTGTGTTTCTTATATTTTCTTTCAGTGAATCTGACACATCCATTATAGAAGTATCATAGGATTTGCAATAACATTGTACAGATGTGGGGAAAAAAGGATACAAGAAAAATTCTTAGAGGTCATGTGGATTGGTAAGAGTATAAAAGAAAACTGAGTCCCAAATGATACATTAAAAACCTAAATCAGGATGTCCATTTGAGCTCTCACCATGAGACATGGCCACCAGATTGTCCTTGGGCTGAGGGTGAAGTCCCTGAGCACTCTCAGAGACAGGCAATGCAAAAGTTTATTCTCATTGTGCTTGCTTTAGCTTCAAAACTGTGTAAGTCCCTAAGCATGTATATAATCATAAATAATTGTGGGAAAAATAACACCATTAAATATGTCAAAACACAAGACTGTCGCAAATACTGTTTAGATCAGATATATAAAGCAAAGAAACAGAATGTAATAAAAAATAATCTGAAGTAGAGCTTGATAAATCTGTTTCATCTTTAAATAATGTCAAATGTGTTGAAAGTTTTAAAAATTGACATGATTTGTCTATAGATCTTTGTATTCTGTTTGGCTTAAATTAAATGTATCTATAACTCATATAATAGAATACTGGGCTGTTTTATTATTACATTGATTTTTTTTTGGTCACAACCACTTACACCATATTCTATAAATGGTACTGTAAGACCCATGACTGGTTATCAACAACATAAAGTGATTATGAGAGTTTCATGTGACAGATGAAGGAAAGTTGGTTGGTTCGGTGGCAATAGTTGGCAACCTGAGAAACCAAGCCCACAATTGTAGAAAATTATTATTCTTTCTAACTAGATATTTTCATGAAAAGAACCTTGTGAAATGCAGAAATGCCAAAAGAATAATTATGATAAGTATAAGATAATAACCAAATAACTAAAATCTGTTATTTCTCTGGCAATTTAACTTAATGCAGGGTGCAGCCAGAATCACAATGTTTACTAACACAGACATTTATGATCTCAAGAGATTTAATTCTTAGTTCATCGAGGAAAAAAATAGTAGAACTGTTATTGCAGTGACAAAAGATACAAAACATTGGAGGAGCTTGATCATAAATCATAGGTTATAATTTTTGGAAACTTCTAAAAATCCTGCCTGGTGATAGGTTTTTCTCATCTCATTATTGAAGAATGTATAAGCAGGCTGGGCATGGTGGCTCACACCTGTAATCCGAACACTTTAGGAGGCCAATGTTGGAGGATCACTTGAGGCCAGGAGCTCAAGACTAGCCTGGGCAACATAGCAAGACTCTTGTTTCTACAATTTCTTTTTAAACTAGCCCACTGCCGTGGCACATGCTTGTAGTCCCAGCTACTAGGGAGGCTGAGGTGAAACAATTGCTTGAGCTTAGGTGTTTGAATCTAAAATGAGTTATGATTGTGTCACTGCACTCCAGCAAAAATGACAGAGCTACATCCTGTGTACAAATATATACATATTGTATATATTGTCAATAACTAGTCATAGATCTTACAACGCTGTTTATACAATATGGGGAAAATGGTGTTGACAAAGAAATTATCAAAATAATAATAGAAGCCCAATAAGTTATTTTATTATGTAAGTTGTTTATACATTTAATATAAATGAGGCAGAGTATGAAGATCTGTAGACAAATTATGTCATTTATTCTTTTAATGTCAACTTAATATAACCTTTTTTTTTAGACAAAGTCTCACTCTGTTGCCCAGGCTGGAGTGCAGTGGCTTGACCTCGGCTCACTGCTCATTGCAAATACTGCTGCCCTGGTTCAAGTGACTCTCCTGCCTCAGACTCCCGAGTAGCTGGGATGACAGGCTCCTGCCACAGTGCCCAGTTCATTTTTGTACTTTTAGTAGAGACGGGGTTTCACCATCTTGGCCAGGCTGGTCTTGAACTCCTGACCTCATGATCCGCCCGCCTCGGCCTCCCAAAGTGCTGGGATATACAGGCATGAGCCACTGCACGTGGCCAACATTTCTTTTTTTAAAGTGTGCAAGCTCTTTGACCATCATGTCTCTGTGTATCTCTGTAATAGGATACCCAGAGCAACTGTTTCCAGTGTGGAGCTGGGGGGCGATAAAGACACGTTCTTTGTACTTTGGGTGCTCTGGCCAGGATCAGGGGAGGTCCCAGGGCTCTGACTTTCTCTCTCCTAAATGTGCAAAGTACAGAGATTTTTGACATGAATAATTTTAAGAGAAATTAAAAATTTTCCAATGTTCAGGGACATGCATTTTTCCTATTGATCATGTTTCTTCTTGATATTTGTAGGCCCTGGCAGGCCGCAAATGAATAATCTCTATTATCATCATTGTGTTCCTTTGTGTTTTAACCTATCCTGATTCCATTCTCTCTGCTTTTTATTTTGAAGAATAATAGACACCAGAAAATCATATCCCTGCAAATGCAATAACAATAATAATAATAATAATAATATTTACAAGTCACATTTATGAATAAATGTTTTAATTAGAAAATAACAATTTTAAACTTTCAGAGGAAATGGTAGTAATATAAAACAGAGGGCATTTTTGTTATAAGAAACTCTTACATTCTTAATATTTTGCAAATTATTATTCTCTCATCACCAAATAATGTTACCTAAAGTAATATGTAACCAATTTAGTAAGTTTAATTAAAAAAACCCACAAAATTACAAAAAAAAAACACAATATTTGAAATCATGATGCATATTGCAAGCCTCCCTTCAGGCAAAGTCCTATTAACTCTACAACAAGTTTATAAACGGCAGATGTTACATTTCAGACAGTTTTGTGGTAACCAAAAACGAATTTATTTTTTAGCAATTTTTATTGCACATTGAGACAAAATATTTGTGATAAATGTCGTTATTGTAACGTATTAAAAACATCTCATGTATTAAGAAATGATGATTTAGATGGGGCAAAGCTGGCCAATTACAAGCAGCTGTGGCTCTTGGCCCTCATGGAGAGCAATGAAAACTGCAAATGAATTCTGCGTCTTCAATTGAGGTATCTACGTTCTTGCATTGGGACTGACTAGGCAGACAGCTCGACCCACAGAGACTGAGAAAAAGCAAGTGGAGCAATGGCCCACCCAGGTGTGGCACGGAGCTAGCGGAACCCCCACTCGCAGCCAAGAAAGGCCGTGAGTGATTGTGTGACTCTGCCCGGGGAAGCCATGCTTCTCCCACATATCTTTGCAATCTGCAGATCAAAAGATCCCCTCATGAGCCCAGCCACCATGGCCTTGGGTCTGAAGCACAGAGCTGTGTGGAGTCTCGAGGGAGTGCTCGCTGTCTCACTGGAGCATGCCTGGAAATCCAAGAGTTTTGCATACTCTGCCCCAAGAATTCCAGCAAAGCAGGAGATGCATCCATGCAGTCCCCTAGGAAAGGGGCTGAATCCAGGGAGCCCAGTGCCATCATTCTGCGGGCCCCACTTCCACAGCACCCCACAAGTTAAGACCCATTGGCTTGGAATTCCAGCCGGCCAGCGGCAGCAGACTGGAGACAGCCGGAGTCCAGGGGTAGAGGCTGCAGCTATATCTGTGGATTGACTTGGCCACTCTAGCCTGCTGGCACCAGGGACCAGGAGGAGTTCCCCATAACCCAGCACAGCTGCTGTGCCTGATCGTGGCCAGTCTGCTTCTTTAAGTGAGACCCTAATCCATCCCTTCTTACTAGACAGGGCCTCTCCATCGGAATTTTAGCAACGCCAGCCCGAGTTCTATGGACAGAACTCTGTTTTCTCCCGGGGATGAAGTCCTCAGGGAGAGGGGCAGCTGCTGTCTCCGCAGTGCAGCCAACCTAGCCTTTCCAGGCTGCTGGCTCTGGGGACTCCCAGCGGTCAGCACAGCACACCTGCTCTGCCAAGGGCAGCCAGACTGCTTCTTTAAGCAGTCCCTGATCCTGTTCCGTTAATTGGGCAAGACCTCCCAACAGGGGTCTCCAGACACCTACTACAGGAGCATTCCAGTTGGCATTGTCAGTACCCCCTTGGACGGTGCTCCCAGAGGAAGGATCAGGCTGCCATCTTTGCTGCTTCACAGCCTTCACGGGTGATCTCTCCAGGTGCAGGAGAGTCTGAGGCAACTAGGGTCTGGAGTGGACTTCCAGAAAATCACAGCAGCCCTAGGGAAGAGTGATCTGACTGTTAAAAACAAACAAGCCAGTTGCGGTGGCTCATGCCTGTAATCCTATCACTTTAGGAGGCCGAGGTGGGTGGATCATGAGGTCAGGAGGTCAAGACAATCCTGGCTAACATGGTGAAACCAAATCTCTACTAAAAATACAAAAAATTAGCCAAGCGTGGTGTCACACACCCATAGTCCCAGCTACTTGGGAGGCTCAGGCAGGAGAATCGCTTGAGCCCTGGAGGCAGAGGTTGCAGAGAGCCAAGATCGTGCCACTGCACTACAGCCTGGGTGACAGAGTAAGACTCCATCTCAAAAACAAACAAACAGCAACAACATCAACAAACAAGACACCACAAAAACCCCACTTAAAGGTCAGCAACCTCAAAGATCAAAGGTATATAAGCCCACAAAGATGAGAAAGCATCAACACAAAACCGCTGAAAACTCAAAAAGGCAGAATGCCTCTTCTCGTCTAAGTGAGCACACCTCTCCAGCAAGGGCACAGAACTGGGCTAAGGCTGAGGTGGCTGAATGGATAAAAGCAGACTTTGGAAGGTGGGTAACAACCAACCTCACTGAGCGAAAGGAGCACATTCTAACCTAACGCAGAGAAGCTGAGGATCATGATAAAACAATGCAGGAGCTAATAACCAGAAAATCCACGTTTGAGGAACATAACTGACCTGACGGAGCTGAGAAACACACAACACGAGAACTTCATAATGCAACCACAAGTATCACTGGCAGAATAGACCAAGTGGAGGAAAGAATCTCAGAACTTAAAAACTATCTGTCTGAAATAAGACAGGAAGAGGAGAATAGAGAAAAAAGAACAAAACCCTGAAAAAATATGGAATTATGTAAAAAGACTGAACTTATGACTAATAAAGGTACCTTGATCTACCACGATCAAGATGACTTTATCCCCAGGATACAAGGTTTGTTCAACATAGGCAAATCTATCAATGTAATTCATCTCATAAACAGAACTAAATACAAAAATAACATGATTGTCTCAATAGACACAGAAAAGGCCTTCGATAAAATTCAACATTTCTCCATGTTAAAAACTTTCAATAAACTAGCTATTGAAGGAACATACCTCAACATAATAAGAGCCATATATGAAAAACTCACAGCCAATCTCATACTGAATGGGCAAAAGCTGGAAGCATTCTCCTTGAAAACTGGAATAAGACAAGGATGGCCTCTCTCACCACTGCTTTTCAACATAGTATTGAAATTTCTGGCCAGGGCAATCGGGCATAAGAAAGAAATAAAGAGTATTCAACAGTGTGGTTAGCCTGTGACAAGTTCACTACAATTATAACCAGCATTTGAGAAAGCCAGCACACTAAGCCTATATTCAACCAAGAAATCTCAGAGACTATGTCACTCACCATCACCTCCGTTAAAGCTAGTGCTGGTATCCACTGCTGGGAGACTTGAAGACAGGTCACATCACTGGATTCCTTGCAGACATTTTTGAGCACAAACCTGGTGCAGAAACCAGACAGGTCATCAGACAGAATGTCAACAAACAAACAGTGATAACAGCTGAAGTCACAGAGCTATTTTCTGCTTCTTTGATGGAGTGTTATTTGAACTAAAAAAACTGTAATAAACTGTGTTGGTGGGCCTCCAGCCATAAAATATTACTTGCAAAAGAGCACCAGCTGTGGTAGTAGCAGTGAGATTTGTGCTTGTGATAAGCTGCCTGAGGGAAGTATTTTGATTTCTCAGATGATGGGTGAGGACATAAAGCTTCCAGTAGTTTACGTCCTTGGTGTTAATCTACCAGGGGGAGTAGAGGAATACAACAAGGTTGGGGAAGGCCTAGGAAGGCCTTTGCTCTTACTCTCCTTGAGCAGGGCTAGCTGTAGCCCCTGTGAAGGCCAGAGGGTGAGTCTCAGGCAACCAGGGTAATGTTCCAGAGGGGAGTAAAACTGCCTCTGCTGGACAGAAGAGTTTGCAAAGGTATTGAATAGTAGAACATGGCAGTAAACTTCAACCAGCTCTCACACAGTTAGTGCAGCTGATCTCACTTCTGAAGTGCTCTGCTAACAGCACCAGGTTTAGATCCAGGTAGTGTTTGCATAGAACTCAGGCCTGTCCCAGGAAATAAGCATCCCTGCAGATAGCAACCTTAGCTTTTAGGTCATGCTCCTCCCCATTTGCCCACAAGGCCAAATATACAAGTTCCGTGCTTGTGTCTTCAACACATTTCTCCCTCACCCCCAACCCCAAATTCTGGTCAAAAATGTTTGACCCCACTTGTGGTTATATCAGAAGATCCAGATCAGCCTGGGAAACATAGTGTAACCCCATCTCTACTAAAAATACAAAAATTAGCTGGATGTGGTGGCACATGCCTGTAATCCCAGCTACTCAGTGAGGTGGGAGAATCGCTTGAACCCAGAAGGCAGTGGCTACAGTGAGCCAAGACCATGTCATTGCATTCCAGCCTAGGTGACAGAGAGACTCCGTCTCAAAAGAACAAAAAATTAAGAGGGATAAAAGCCCTGAAAGTATAAAAAACCCCCCCAAAAATATAGAATTTATGTGGATATTAGCATTGGCAAATAATCTATGACCAAGTCCTTAAGAGCAAACACAATAAAAACATAAATAGACACATGGGATTTAATTAGACTAAAAAGCTTCTACACACAAAAAAAAGAAAAGAAAACAGAGTAAACAGACAACCTAAAACATGGGAAAAATATTTGTAAGCTATGCGGCTAATAAAGGGCTAATATCGATAATCTACAAGAAACTCAAACCACTCAGCAAGGGAAAAACAAATAGCCCCACTAAAAAGTTGGCAAACAATATAAACATTTTCCAAAACAAGATATGCAAGTGACCAAAAACCATATAAAAAAATGCTCAACATCACTAATGAGAATCAAAATCACAATGATACACCATCTTACACCAGTCACAATGGCTATTAATAAAAAGTCTAAAAACAGCAGATGTTTGTGACGATGTAAAGGGAACCTCATCCTTTGTTGCTGGAAATGTAAATTAGTATTATTTTATGAAGATCAGTATGGAGATTTTTCAAAGAACTAAAAATAGAACTATCATTTGATACAGCAATCCCACTACTGGGTATGTACCCCAAGGGAAACAAATTATATAAAAAGTTACCTGCACATTTACTGCAGCACTATTCATAATAGCAAAGATATGGAATCAACATAAATTTTCATAAATGAAAGACTGGATTTTTTAAAACTGTGGTTTTATATGATGGAATACTACTCAGTCATAAAAAATAAAATCGTGTTTTTTGTGGCAACATAAACGGAACTGAAGGTCATTATTCTCAATAAAATAACTCAGATGCAGACAATGAAATACTACATGACCTCACTTACAAGTGAGATACAAACAATGGGTACACACCGACATACAGTATGGAATAGTAGACATTAAAGACCGCAAAAGTGGGAGGGTGAAAGAGGGGAACAAATTTAAAAACTAGAGGGCAGAATGTTCACTATTCAGGTGATAGGTGCACTGAAACCCCAGACTTCATCACTCTGCAATATATGCATATGAGAAACTTGTGCTTGTACTCCCTAAGTATGTTGAAATGAATTCATTTTAAAAAACATTCTGTAACAAAACATATAAAATGACAGTTGATAAAAGTTGATATACATGTTAACTCTTAAGATCTTGGTTACCTTTGGGGAGGAGGAAAGCAGAAAATGATTGTTGGAGGCATCACAGTGCACAAAGAGGCTGGCAAACAACAAAAAGAGAATTCCTACTCCACTACAGAGATTTAGTGGCAGCAGTAACAAATTGCTTAATTTGCTCCCAGCTGCACCCCTACTTCATCCTACCTGGACACATACATCATAAGACAGCTGCCTCTCTCAGAGACTAGCAGATAGGCAACATCAGAATCCTGCCAGTAAGTTTTGGGACGAATATATGCACCAATGTGCAGATACTGCCATGGGATTGCTGCAGGCTTTTTCTTGCAAAAGGACAAAGCAAACAGCCACCATTAATGGCTTGGAGTAAGTTAGCATCATGTCTGAATACCCAAGATGTACCGATAGCGAGTAAGACACATTTCACTGGACATAATATCCAAGGTTGAGCCATATAATCCCCAAGTAGGAAAATTTATTGAAAGAAAATAAATAGTATTTTGAAGGCACAGTTGCAAGCAACCTCATTATGGAAGACCTTGTATGAGTGGGTGAGATTTTGACTGAAGTCATTAGAAAATGTAATTTGGTTTAAAAAAATAGAGAGCTGGCACCTTACCAATAACTGAGGACCACTGTAGAGAAGGGCCCATTCATCTTAGTGGTAAAGTTCAAACAGACGCATTTCTATTGAAGCTGCTAAAAGGTTACTGGCAAAAGTTATTTAGAATTCCCCAAGATCTCAAGCCAGAGAAGGGGACATTTGAATGGGGGCTGTCCTGACAAATTCTCCCAGGTTAGATAAGTTATTTCTTGCCAGAGACTGTGGAATTGCCTGGCCAGAAAAAGTATTCTCTATTAATCCTATTGGAGTTTGGGCCAAGATGCTTCACATACCAACACACTGGAACATGGTCCCTTTTAAATGGCACTCTGGCTGGCCATTTGACATAGTCCTTTTTAGTCCCTGTAACTTTACAAATATTACTAATACCTTCAGCCCCAAGGCAACATGTTTGCTATGCACCTTCCAACCCATAATCCTTGGGCTGCCTATGCCATAACAAAGATGAAACCACCACAGTAATTTCACTTGATGGAGAAGAATTGCTACAAGTCCCTACTTGCATTTTTAGTCTTTTTTTTTTTCCGCTACTCTGCCTTACAAAAGGCATCTCAGTTTGTATCCTGGGAAACATGGTGTCCAAAGACATTATTAATTTTGTGTCTTATACTTAATAAATATTACTGCCTCTTGATGTCTGTATTGTTGCTTTGACCTCTGCTTACAAGTAGAAAACAAATTGATGCAACGTGTCACCTACACCATCAAAATAACTGCAGCACCTCTGCTCCTAGAGGCTCAGGAACCATCAATCAGTAGGTGGGTATGTGAGATTGCAAAAGCTTGATTAAAGAGGTGGAGTATGAACATAAAAATGACTTTACCTACACAATGTTAACTTCTGGTTAGCCCAATCCTATGAATGTCTCCCGATTTCTAGTGTCCCTAGTGTAAGAACATGTACTCTTGCTTGTGGACCAAAGCAAACGATGTTGCATGAATTATAGGCTATGACACATAAAGCATTCTTGCCAGTTCTGAATGGTTGACTTTGTCTCGCACAGAGCACACACATATTTTTTTAATTATTGCATATATGCCTTTGGTCTGGAAAGTAATAGTGCAGAGATTTACCTGTCTTGTAATCAACAAAGACCATGCTTACGTATTTAACTTTTGTCAATAAAGCCACAAATACTGACACAATAGATGTTCTGCCTCCTTTGGTTTCTTGGCATTTGGGGACCTTTTTGCATATATGGCCATTTCATGGAACTCACAGTCAAGATAAATATGTTTCTTTACAGATATAGTTTTGTAGAAAGAGTAATAACCATTTAATCAACTATACAATGCTTTCATTATACAATCAAATGTATCAGATAGTTAATAACATAGTTTACTCAGAAGAATCTGAGGAAATGTAATAGTTTTCAATTTTTTGGAAACATATTTTACTCAGAAGAATGAGTAACTGTAGTAGTTTTCAATTTTTCTTGAAAAATTGTGGCAACATAAACGGCAACATAAATGGTCATTATTCTCAGTGCAATAACTCAGACACAGAAGTGCTTCTGGATGTTTCCACTGTCTAGACAGAAAATTTTAACCGACCAGTACCAACAAGTTAAGTTACATCCTTTATTGCTGGGAGTGATAAGCTTTCCACCCAAACCAGTGATGTTAAACCTAACAGGTTTCTTTTCTTTCTTTCTTTTTTTTTTGAGATGGAGTCTCATCCAGGCTGAAGTGCAGTGATGCAATCTCAGCTCACTGCAACCTCCACCTCCCGGGTTCAAGGGAGTCTCCTGCCTCAGCCTCCCAAGTAGCTGGGACTACAGGCATGTGCCACCACACTCGGCTAACTTTTGTACTTTTTTTAGTATAGATGGGGATTCAACATGTTGGCCACGCTCATCTCAAACTCCTTACCTCAAGTGATTCACCCACCTCGGCCTCCCAAAGTGCTGGGATTACAGGCATGAGCCACCACACCGGGTCAACCTAAAAGGTTTCTAATGACTTCCAAGTGATTCACACCTTGAAAGACGCACGCACAAAGCTGGAGTAACATCTGTTCTGAAGAGTGCTGGTCAACATCTGTGTCTTTGAGATACTTGGCCAGATGGCCTCAGGTGAGATGAGGTTGATGATTACATACGTAAAATATCGAAACAATCATCACTTTTAGGTTGATTTTTGGAAGCTTTGCCCCTTAAATGTTTTGGTGAAAATGTCTCACCAGACACATGCCTGGGAATATTGGGGCTTTTCTCTCTGTTCTAAGCAGATCTTGGGCAGCTCGATGATTCTCCCTCATGTCTCAACATCTACTTCCACCAGAAAGGAGCCGGTGAGGTTGACATTTTCAGGAAACCACAGTCCACGATACCCCCGCAAACTTGAAGTTCTGTATGGGGGACCAAGGCAGCAAATTTATCCCAAAGGCTGTTGAACTGGCGCTCTGTCTGGAGTAAGCTGAAGCCAGTGGCACAACGTGCAGTGTCGACATCAAGCCAGTTTCTGTAGCAGTTTAGAAAAGCAGGTATCTCCCTGGGCTGGAGGAGGCGCGAGGCTCAGGAAAGACCCTATGGTAAGGGTAGAAGCGGAAACCAAGCTGCGCAGCCGGAAGGGGGAGACGCCAGACTTGGGCAAAAGCGAGGTGTACTTTGCAGGGCACACCATAAGCACTGTCCAGCCCAGACTTTTCCCTCCTGTCCCTCACCCAACTCACTCCCATGGAGAGGGGGCGGCAGGGGGTCAACGGGCAGAATTAGTTTGCGAGGTGCATACTGCCCTGACTCAAGGAAGCTCAGTGCCTGCTGGAATTATAGTCTTACAGCCTTGCGACCAAACGGACAGGAGTCTTTAAGAGACTACAACTCCCAGCATGCGCGGCGAGGTGCTCAGCTCCCTGCCCCACCCGCCAGGGCTGTGCCCCGTCCCCAAGCCCGAAGCATGCTGGGATTGCAGTCCTGTAGCTATGCAAACAAGGGGCTGGGAGCGGTTAAGAGACTACAGATTCCAGCATGCGAATGTGTAGCGAGGCGCGATGTGTTTCGTCCCTCCCCCAAGGGTTCGCCCTGCCCCCTAAACCTGAGCATTCTGGGATTGTAGTCCTTTAGCCTTGCCACTAACCGGCTAGGAGCGGTTAAGAGACTACAGCTCCCAGCATGTACGGTGAGGGCACCGATTAGACTCTGCCTCTCTGCCCATCGTGGCCAGTTCCCCAGTGCCCAGGGTATCCTCATTGTTTCCAAGTCTTTCCTGCCTGTGGGAAGTGAGTGTGGCCAGGGCAGCAGATTTCAACTTATGACTGTGACAAGCCTTTCCCTGAGATGCCGGCTTCCTGACTTATGCGGAAGTTTCATTTCTCACAAATCTGCAGCGGACCGCGAGCCTCTCACAGCCTCCTCAAGGTTGCCATAGTTAGGTTTACCTCCCGCAGCTGGTCACACCCCTCCACTTCCCTCACCCCGTCCTGTCCCTCATCCCTGCCCCTTCTCGCCCCTTTTTCTGTCCTACACCCCTTCAGACATGGGTAGTGTAGCCCCTCTGCAAAGATGTGGCTAATGGCCAGTGGGCCTTGCACTTGGCATTTTGGGAGCCCAAGATGGAAGCTCCTTGGTGAGTGTCTGAAACCGTCTGTTAGCTTCCTAAAATGAAAATATCCCATCTCTGGTAAATTTGCACTTGCCTTTTCAAAGCCACCTTTCCCCTCTCTCTGGGCTGTCACAAATCCTCCCCTGCACCCCAACAACACCCCTTGGAACCCCCGGGCTGGCTGCATGCCCCACACCTGGGTCAGGCCTCTCACAGTGACTCTCCTGCCACTGTAATAAAGAGGAGAAAACCTCACTGTTAGGAACAAGCTGCCTCAGAAAACTTCCTCCGCGCAAGGTGACCCCTTTCCCCCACTCTGATTGCTCTGCAGCTGCATTCCTGAACCCCTACCTAGGCGCCACATCAAGGCTGCCAGACTTACTACAATTAAGCAAAGCCTGATTACAGCCAACCAGGCAGCTCAAGAGAGGACAGAAAACGTGTGTTATCCATACTTGTAAATTCCTGTTTGACACATATCTGTAAAAAATCCTTGTTTCTTTTTTTAAAAAAACTGCCGCCACAAAAGTCACAGAATGATATATTATAGGTCTGTTATAAGTTGACAAACTATCTCTGTGCCTGTTACCAGCGGATAGATTACCTCAGTCCTCAAACTCCCTTATGCCTTTCTCACCCCATATAAACCCCTCGTTTTGTAAGCTCGAGGCTGCCTCCTCTGATTGTTATGGAGCAGCCCGGCAGGTTAATAAAAATTGCTTGCCTGACTTTGGGTCTATTCTCCTTTCTCTTAGCCATCCTTACACTCACAGGGGCAAGGCCTGACCCCTGCTGCATCTACTCAGCAAACATAGCTGCACAGAGAAAAGACCCTCCAAGCCACTTTTGGGGCCACATCCACCGCTTCTCTAACTCCCCACGGCTTTTTCCCAGGATTTCGGTGTCCTAGTGTTAACAAAGGCCAATAGGTCCAAACGTGACCCTTGGTCTTTCCCAAAACATCAGGAAAGTTTGTGTACTAAGGTAATGGACAATGCCTTTATGCCCTTAATAGGGATTCCTTGGAAACTCTTAATAACCCTTCAAAAATATCCCTTTGGAACCACTTTTAGTAATTTGCTGGATAAGCACAACAGTAACAATTATTCTAATTCATATATATATATATATATATATATATACACACACACACACACACATTTTCTGAGAGTTTTACTCTTGTCACCCAGGCTGGAATGCAATGGTGTGATCTTGGCTCACAGCAAACTCTGCCTCATGGGTTTAAGTGATTCTCCTGCCTCAGCCTCACCAGTACCTGAGATTAGAGGTGCCTACCAACACACCCACTAATTTTTATATTTTCAGTGGAAACGGTATTTCACCATGTTGGTCAGGCTGGTCTCGAACTCCTGACCTCAAGTGATCTGCCTGATTCAGCATCCTAAAGTGCTGGGTTACAGGCGTGAGCCACTGCACCTGGCCTCATATTTTCTTTCAGTTTTTCAGATTCATTCCAAGTAATTTGTACTGTACATTTCTGAAGCTGGAGTAGGCACAGCTTCAATTCTGTGCAGGGAGGATGCAGCAGGACAGAACATCCTGGACACATCTTTCTGGAGAATCAATTTTACCACAAGACTTGGAAGAAACAAATTTAAGTTGTTTCCAAGATAAGAAAATTGAACTTTAAAACAAGGCTAGAAAGCCATCTGCCTTCATTAACTGTCATTCATCTGTGCCTGATATGTGACACTTTCTCCAACATAAAAACTCTAAGGATAACCTATTTTCCCTTATTATAAATAGTAAAAATTAGAAATCACAGCAAGTCAATCAAAAGCCCTGTGGTACGAGTTTCCTAAATCACAACACAGTCTTGGTATGGTTTTACTTCTGTTTTCTTTTGGGGGTTTGTTGAGTGGATATACAATTTGGGATTTTGACCAATTTGTTTGCAAGTTTTTAGCTCTTAGTTGTTGATTTACTTTTGTACCCCATTTAATTTTTTTGTCCCTTCACTCTCTTTCTGGAATGCAGTCTTTCCACAGATCACCAAGGCTGTTTATTATCTTCAAACTTCATTTACTTTTTTCTTAAGATTCAACTACAATCTCTGCCTCCTGGGCTCTAGCAATTCTCCCACCTCAGCCTACCCGGTAGCTGAGATTACAGGTATGTGCCACCATGCCTGGCTAATTTTTTAAATTTTAGTAGAGATGGGGTTTCATCATGTTGGCCTGGCTGGTCTCAAACTCCTGACCTCAGGTGATCCACCTGCTGCATCCTCCTAAAGTACTGGAATTACAGGCGTGAGCCACCACATCCAGCCTGGATTACCTTTTTGTGTTTTTTTCTCATGTCTCGTAAATTTTAAAATTATATAATAGAAACTATAAATAATACTTATAGAGAATCTTAATCTGTTGTATTCCTCTGAAGAGTGTTGTTATTTTTTTGAAGAGGAAGTTAATTTGGCTGCATTAAAACTTAAATACCTGTGAGCACAGCCAAAATCCTCACTCAGTTCTTATAACCATATATACCATATATTTATTATATATAGACGTGTGTTTCTATATAACAATCTATAATATTGTATCTAGATTTTACCAGTATCTGTACGAGTATTAGTTAAACAAGCTACTCCACCAATACTGAAAACTAAAACCTTTTGTTTTTTCCTTTTTGGATTGTATATAAATAAAATTACATAATATGTATACTTTTACATCTACTTTCTTTTGTACATTGTATTTGTAATATTCATCCATGCTGCTGCAGACAGCTATAGTTTGTTCATTCAAAAAAATATTTTTAGGCTGAACATGGTGGCTGCTGCCCATAATCTCAATGCTTTTAGGGGCTGAGGTGGGATGATCACTCAAGGCCAGGAATTTGAGACCAGCCTGGGCAATGTAGTAAAACCTGTCTTTAAAAAATTTTTAAAATTAGTTAGACATGGTGGCATATGCCTGTAGTCCTACCTATTCAGCGGGCTGAGTCAGAAAAATCAGTTGATCCCAGGAGTTCAAGGCTACAGGGAACTATGATGGTACCCCTTCACTCCAGTCTAGAAAACAGAGCTAGGCTCTTTCTTATCTGTAGATATACATGTATGCTATTTAAAATAACTTTAAACATCATGTTCGAATACACATAAAATTAACTATTTCAACCATTTTTACATGTGCAATTGAGATGAATTACATATACTCATTGTTTTGCTACCATGATTCGTATATATAGGGAATATTTGATATTTTTTAAAACTGAAACTCTATTCATTAAACAACAGCTCCTTGTTATTCTCCCTTAAGCTTCTAGGAAACATTCTTTTGTGTTTCTATGAATTTCTATGAATTTTGTGTTTCTATGAATTTGTGTTTCTACTCTTAAGTACCAAGCATGAATGGAATCATACGGTTTAACAAAGAAATCATGAGGAAGAATGATAAAAATGTATAGCATGTTTATTAATTTGAATAAACACACCAACAGAGATCAGGAGTACATAATGATTATAAATAAACAGATGAATGAGAACAAGAAATTGGCAGGGTGCATTAAATTTATGACAATGGGGCCTCAATTGCCATAGCAGTGAGTCCTCTGCCCTAGTAGGTACTGGTCAGCTGGGAGCCCAGTGTAGCTGTTTGACACCCAGAGCCCATGCTTAGCCCAAATGTCACTGAGAGCTGAGGCATTCCACTCCTGCTGGTGCAGGCACTCAGTGTCATCATGGTATGTTCGCCATGGCCTTGAGGGTGGTGTTGCTGGCCTACTGGTATGGGAGATCTAGCTGGCAGGATGTGTTGTAGCTACAGGTCAAAGAGGCAGATATGCAGCTAGTAGAAGCCACACCCCAGGGTTCCCTCCCAGTGCCTGCCCAACTGGAGTCCTGGGCCCCAGTCATCACCGTGTAGCAGGGCCTGACACTGACCAGGGAGCCATGGCCCTAGGTTCCTGACACCTGGCCCAAAATAAATATCCTCTGTGCCCCTCCACCAGTCTGCTAGGCCCTCACCTCTCAGTCTTACTCAGCCACTCTATTAACTGGAAGCAGACTCAAAAGTGTGTCATAGGTTGAATGTGATCATTGTCTGCAGCCAGCAGGAGCAGCTGCATCTCCTGGAGGATTTTAATCTTCTGCAGATGAAGGGAAGGACAGGATGCTGACAGAGCGTGAGTGAAAGATGTTAAAGGGGTATTGTGGGAAAAAGAAGGGGCTGGTTTGGGGGGCTTTTCCCTCAAGGGGCCTCTTCCTCTTCTACAATCTCACCAAGTTCCAACATGTCCTCAGTGTCGGATACAAATAGCTCCTCCTGGAACTGGTTCTTGATTTTAGTCCCCTGCTCACATCCTCCCTTGTGATGGGTCTCCTCCTTCTCTGTGTATCAAACCTTTTCGATAAATCTAAGACGGAGAGGCTGGAGCCAGAGAGTGTCCTCCCCAGGGGCATCTCTGTCTTTTATGTCCTTACCCTCCCCTATTGTTGCCCCAGCTGCTTACCTTCCTCCTTCTGGGTGTCGATCATATTTCCCTGAAAGGCAAAGAGCCAAAGTCCATCACAAAGGCCCCTGGACCCTGACGAGGTCCCCTCCCCACTTCCTGTGTACTGCATCACTGCTAGGTTCACCAAGGTCAGGGGATGTTCACAAAATAGGACTTGCGCCTGCATTAAGCTCTTGGGTATAGAGGAGGGGACAGTGGGAGCTGAGCCTCAGGGACCTTCTGCCCCAACTCTCTGTGATGACAGGTGAGATACTCCTATTCACATAGGAGCTGCCTGCCCTTGGAGAGGCCTAAGTTTACTCTCACCTGAGGGAGACTCTGAGTCTAGCTCAGGCCAAAGCTCACTGAGCTTTGCAAGCAGGCAGCTCTGCAGCTTCACCACTTGGGGAACAGGAAATGGTGGCTGATACACAGTCTTCCACAGTCATAGGTGAGATAAGCCTGATGCTGCAGCTCACAGGGACAGCTGTGAGGCTCTCATGAGAGAAGGTCTTCCAAGTGCTGAGATCTAAGGGTGCAGTGGGGGCTTCCTCTTCCCAAGCCTCAGTATCCTGGACCCAGCCCTGCCCATCCAATGCTCATTCCCATCCACATAATCCTTCCTGGCAGGGTCTACCATCACCAGATCACTGGAAAATGTGCCCAGGAGGGGGCAACACCCTGTGCCATTGAGGTGGTGATGATGAACACTCACTTTTGGGTGCCAATTCAAGGCCTATCCCCTGAAATCTTATAAGCCCCTGTCTCCTGGATCCCCCTACCCAGATTTCCTACTTGGAAGACAAAGACATTCAGCTGCCTCTTGTCAACTCTCTCCTCACTCATAGCTGGCCTCCAAGGACACAAGCACCTCCTTGTTACCTCTGTGATTTTAACATGTCACAATGTTATGTGATCCCTGGCTTCAGAATTTCCCAAGTCCACTCCGAGCCCAACTCTTCCAGGCCTTTTCTTTGATTTCTCTTATAGAGGCATTTCAGGGACTGTGGCCACAGGAAAGAAGGGCTGGGGAGGAAGGCCCCCAGCTAGGAGGGAGGAGCTCTGTCCTTTGGCTCCCTGGAGTCCCTCTCCATCACAGGGACACTGCCATTTTGTTGCATTTGCCACGTTTGGGATTTTTGTGTGTTCTTCTCCAGAATGGCCAATTTAGAGGTCCCCACCTGCCAGGGTCAGGACAAGGTCAGTGAGACTATACTCTCCTCAAGCAGTTACATCCCAGTCACACTGATCCTGGATAACTGGTGTGAGTCAGCTGGTACAATGCTCCCACCACCTCCAATAAGCTCTGATTCTAGGTTCACTTTCAGCTCCAAAACTCACTGGGTGTGTAACCTTGGGCATGCAGCAGGGCCTCCCTGAGACTATCTTTGCAGTTAAAGAGTATGATGGTGTATTAGTTCATTCTCATGCTGCTGATAAAGACATACCCAAGACTGGGCAATTTACAAAAGAAAGAGGTTTAATTGGACTTACAGTTCCACTTGGCTGGGGAGGTCTCAGAATCATGGTCAGAGGCAAATGGCTCTTCTTACATGGTGGTCGCAAGAGAAATAAGGAAGAAACAAAAGGGGGCCCATCAGATCCTGTGAGATTTATTCACTATCATGAGAATAGCATGAGAAGGACCGGCCCCTATGATTCAATTACCTACCCCTGGGTCCTTCCCACAACCTGTGGGAATTCTGGGAGATACAATTCAGTTGAGATTTTGGTGGCAACATAGCCAAGGCATATCATTCTGCCCCTGCTTCCTCCACATCTCATGTCCTCACATTTCAAAACCAATTATGCCCTCTCAACAGTCCCCCAAAGTCTTAAGCCATTTCATCATCATTAACCCAAAATTCCACAGTCCAAAGTCTCATCTGAGACAAGGCAAGTTCCTTCTGCCTATGAGCCTGTACAATCAAAAGCAAGCTAGTTACTTTCTAGATACAATAGGGGTACAGCTACTGGTAAATACAGCCATTCCAAATGGGAAAAACTGGTAAAAACAAGGGTTACAGGCCCCATGCATGTCCAAAATCCAGCAAGGCAGTCAAATTTTAAGCTCCAAAATGGTCTCCTTTGACTCCAGGTCTCACATTCAGGTCATGCTGATGCAAAGCGTGGGTTCTCATAGTCTTGGGCAGCTCCACCCCTGTGGCTTTGCAAAGTACAGCCTCCCTCCCAGGTGCTTTCATGGGCTGGCATTGAGTGTCAGTGGCATTTCCAGGTGCCCAGTGCAAGCTGTCGGTGAATCTTCCATTCTAGGGTCTGAAGGATGGTGGCCCTCTTCTCATAGCTCCACTAGGCAGTGCCCCAGTAGGGACCCTGTGTGGGGCTCCCACCTCACCTTTCCCCTCTGCACTGCCCTAGCAGGGTTTCTCCATGAGGGTCCTGCCCCTGCAACAAACTTTTGCTTGGTCATCCAGGCATTTCCATATATCTTCTGAAATCTAAACAGAGGTTCCCAAACCTCAGTTTTTGACTTCTGTGCACCCACAGGCTCAACACCACATGGAAGCAGCCATAGCCTGAAGCCATAGCCTGAGCTTTATGTTGGCCCCTTTCAGCCATAGCTGGAGCTGCTGGGACACAGGGCACCAAGTCCCCAGGCTGCACACAACACGGGGACTCTGGGCCCAGGCCACAAAACCACTTTTGCTCCTGGGCCTCTGCCATGTGATGGAAGGGGCAGCCATGAAGGCCTCTGACATGGCCTAGAGACATTTTCTTCATGGTCTTGGGGATTAACATTAGGCTTCTTGCTAGTTATGCAAATTTATGCAGCCTGCTTGAATTTCTCCACAAAAAAAATGGGTTTTTCTTTTCTACTGCATCATCAGGCTGCAAATTTTCTGAATTTGTATGTTTTGTTTCTCTTTTAAAACTGAATGCCTTAACAGCACCTAAGTTACTTCTTGAATACTTTGCTGCTTAGAAATTTCTTCTGCCATACACCCTAAATCATCTCAAGTTCAAAGTTCCACAAATCTCTAGGTCAGGGGCAAAATGATGCCAGTCTCTTTGCTAAAACATAATGAGAGTCACTTTTACTCCAGTTCCCAACGAGTTCCTCATCTCCATCTGAGAGACCACTTCAGCCTGAATTTTATTACCCATATTGCTATCACCTTTTTGGGCAAAGCCATTCAACAAATCTTTAGGAAATTCTAAAGTTTCCCACGTTTTCCTGTCTTCTTCTGAACCCTCCAAACTGTTCCAGCCTCCGCCTGTTACCCAGTTCCAATGTCACTTCTATCTTTTCAGGTATCTTTTAAGCAACACCCCACTCTACTGGTACTAATTAGTCCATTTTCATGCTGCTGATAAAGACATAACCAAGACTGGGCAATTAAAAGAAAAAAGGTTTAATTGGACTTACAGTTCCACAAGAGAAAATGAGAAAGAAGCAAAAGCAGAAACCCCTGATAAACCCATCAGATCTTGTCAGAGTTTTTCACTATCACCAGAATAGCATAGGAAAGACCTGCCCCCATGATTCAATTGCCTCCCCCTGGGTCCCTCCCACAACACATGGAAATTCTGGGAGATACAATTCAACTTGAGATTTTGGTGGAGAAACAGCCAAACCATGTCAGATGGAGACCCCACCTACTTACTGGGCCTCTTGAGGACCCAGTTTCATGTAGCTGTCATCATTGCTCTCACCATCATTCCTCTCAGGAAGTCAGACATAAGCACTCTCAATTTTTTTTCCTTTTTCGGAGAAAGAAATTAGAGTCTCTCATCCCTGTCTCTAGTGCAGGCAGGGTGCCCTTCACTGTGGAGGAGCAGGAGCAGTGCAGACAGAAGCAGCAGTAGGGGCCTGGCTTCCTGGGGACCTCCTGGACTAGTCTGGAGAAGAAAAGAAGCCCCACCTATCACATTCACTCAAGAGCCTACACAAAGCCACTTGGAAGCAGAATGGACCAGCATGGGATCCAGAACCCTACTAATTCTACAGCTTACTATAACCTTTGTTCAACAGCCCAGCTGCTGTCAACACATCCCATTACCAGGGCCTCCTGTTTCCACACCCACCACCTGCCCATGAACAAACAAATCTCTTTTCCTATTAGTCCAGACTAGATATTTTTCTTTTTTTTTCTTTCTTGAGAGGGAGTTTTGCTCTTGTTGCCCAGGCTGGAGTGCAGTGGTGTGATCTTGGCTCACTGCAACCTCTGCCTCCTGGGTTCAAGTGATTCTCCTGCCTCAAGCTCTCAAGTAGCTGGGATTACAGGCATGTAACACGCCAGGCTAATTCTGTATTTTTAGTAGAGAGGGTGTTTCTCCATGTTGGTCAGGCTGGTCTTGAACTCCAGACCTCAGGTGATCCTCCCACCTCGGCTTCCCAAAGTGCTGGGATTGCGTGAACCACTGTGCCTGGCATTGCTGATATTTTTCAACTGAAACACACACACACACACACACACACACACACACACACACACACACTGTGGCCCAGTATTCCTTTAAACCTCACCCCTGCCTGCCTCCCCAAACATCTGGCTTACCATCTCCCAGCCTCCAGATCATGCTCAGTGTGTTGTCTTGTTGACAGCCAGCTCCCTCACAAAAACAGAGCCACCTCATCAACTAATGACTGCCTACACATGCCTGATGGAGCCTAGCTGAGCCAAGCCTAAATAGCTGACCAACTTAATCATGAACTAGTAAGTTTGGGGTGGTTTGTTGTGCAGTGATAGCTAATTAACACATACACTCATTACAGACAAGTGCCAGGATTCAAGGAAAGTGTGGTAATTCTGAAAGGCCACAGAAAAAAACCTGTCACGTTCACCTCATTCTCCCCAGTGTCTGACTGCATCTCCTGTCATTCAAGGACAGTTTGATGGCAAGTTACCTGACAAACAGTAGGCACTGTAGACGTACTAATTTTCTTTATCCGTTAGTTAAAGTTATATCTTTTGTTAGATGTTGTTGAGTTATCCAGAAATACATGCAGACATGTATGCATGTAATTGGTGCTTAAATGGAGAAGGTTCTTCACAGGAGGAAATACAATCACAGCCTGATGATTAGGGTCAAAACTAAATTACAAAATAAGAATTTTGCCTTTAATATATTTTCTCCACATCTAAATTGTGGAGGGCAAAGCTGTGAACAGATCTAAAGACATGGTGTTTTTCTGTCACTGGAGCTCCATTATTCTCTGTTCACTGTCTGCTTTCTGGAAAGTGAACAGGTCCCCACCAAGTAGCAGGTGGATACCTGTGGACACTTTCTGCTTGCAGCATTCTGCTCTATCTTGGGGGCACAACCTTTCCCACCCTTGAGTCTTAAAGGAGAGATATCAATAGAGAGGGGGTGTTCACTCACATCTGGTAAAAAAGGGGGTTCAGGTCCTTTACCTTACTAACGTCAGGGTATTTAGACCCCTCAGAGTGACTGAGTACCTGGGATATGGTTATTCTGAACCAGAGTACTGGAAGCTTAAAATATAGGGTGAATTTTGAAGACAGTACCAAAATTACTTCACTAATAATTTTAAATTGATTACATTTTAAAATAATATCTTGGTTATATTGGGATAAATTGTTCCTATCAATTTTATATATCTCTCTTTTGTTAGTTTTATGCAGCTCCTAGAAAACTTTATTTTATTTTCATTTTTATTTTTATTTTTTGAGATGGAGTCTTGCTCTGTCACCCAGGCTGGAGTGCAGTGGTGGGAACTTAACCCACTGCGACCTCTGCCTCCCAGGTTCAAACAATTCTCCTGCCTCAGTCACCTGAGTAGCTGGGATTGCAGGTGTGCGCCACCACACCCTGCTAATTTTTGTATTTTTAGTAGAGATGGGGTTTCACCATGTTGGCCTGGCTAGTCTTGAACTCCTGACTTCATGATCCATGCACCTCAGCCTCTCAAAGTGCTGGAATTACAGGCATGAGGCACCTTGTTGTTAGAAATAAAATGCTTGTTCCTTGGTGCCACAAGGAAAAATTATTATTCAGACAAAAAGTTTTATCACCAAGGCAATTTTACTTTCTGCAGAAAGGGTGCTGCTTGTCAGCAATCTTGCCATGAGAGCACACTGAACAAAGAAAGGCAGGAATATTTATCCCTTACACATTGGGTTCTTACTGCTGTGTCCTATTTCCATTGGTTGGAGCTGGACCTCACAGTCTAAGATAAGCCCAAGTGGCTAACAACTTAAAACTTTCCTAAATAGGTAAAAGCAACGGAGAACCAAAGGAAAAGAGGAAGTTACTTGCAAAAGGACTTAGAAAAGTAATAACATTGCCAAATAAGGAAGGGGCATCGGCTGAGAGTATGTCTAGCACAAATATCTTGGTTAAAGTACAAGGACATAGAATGTACTTATTCCCTTATATCTAATAGCTACATAGGATAGGGCTTAACAAGGAGTTATTAGCAAAAAGCAAGAAGGCTTTGAAGTAAGTTAGTCTTTAAAGGAAACTATTGTTTATAAGATTTATTATTTATTCTTTAATAAGAAGGGAATCTTTGAAGAGGAACTCTACTTTCTACATGTGCCCAGCCTAGAAAATTTTAAATGATACGCATGACTCACGTTTTATTTATAGTGAATATTGCTGCTTTAGGAGACTGCTTCCTTTTTATTTTTATTTATTTTTAATTTTTAATTTTTCTCTTTTTGTTTTCAAACACTTAGTCTTTTATTCAGTACACTCTCAAAAAAAGTCTGTGTATCTAGTCCCAAGCTGGGTGATCCTGGGGCCCCAAAGGTAGTAATGACCCTGACTGCTAGGAGAAGACATAGACCTCCCAGTTTGGTGGATCCTGGGTGAGTCAGGGGTGAGGCTGGAAGTAGCAGGAGCCCCAGGGGATGTAGGCTGTTTTTGAAAGATCAGAAATAGCTGCATGAAGAAGAGGGCATTGAAGCCAAGGCTTTGAAGGATGAACAGGAGCTTGTCAAACAGAGAAGGTGGGAAACGCACACCAAGTGGAGGGACTGTGGCCAGAATTCAGGGACACGTGGATGGAGGAGCAGGAGAAAGACAGATTGGAAGAGCAGGAAGCATCAGTGTGAGCCTTCTCCAGATACAAGATTAGCTGCCTGTCATTCAAGGCCAAGAAATACAACAGTTTCACTTGGCCCTGTCAAGCCCTGTCAGGCCTGGAGCCTCCTCAAAGCATCTCTGACATGTTCAACGACTGTCATCTCTCCTCTTTGGGTCACAGGGACCATGCTTTTTGGTGCACAATGACACTCTGTTGGGGGTGCTTTCCACGGTGTGGCTGTGGGACTGCAGGCCCAGGCTTGAGTCTCCCAGTCTGAAGAATGGGCTGCTGGAAGCCACTTTTTCTGCTTATGTTCATCTCAGGCCAGGGAGGCCATCAACAAATGATATGAAGGAAGAAAAGAGGAAAAAAATGGAAGATAGGGAGGGAGAGGGAAAGAAGCGGGTAAAGGAAGGGAGGAAGGAAGAAGAGATGGAGTAGGAAGAGAGGAGGGAGTAAGGAAAAGGCTCTGCACCTCCCCACTTAGGCCATCACCAAGGGATAGGTCCAATATTATTATTTCAGAGCAAGCCAGCCCTGTCGAGACCTAAGAAATGGGTGACAGTTTGCACACAATTTGCATGCGATTTGCCTACTGTTTGTTAAATGTCAAATCGCCCTGAAAATGCTTTCTCTCACCTCCACCTGGAGTTGAGAAGCCGGAAACCCTCCCCTTTCCTCTACCAGCTCCCCGCGTGGGCTGGGACCCATCAGTTTAGAGGCCGCTGTGGCACTAGCTCAGAGGGCCGTCGCCTTTGGCAAGCCGATAGCTATTTGTGAAATGAGCTGTAATCCCGGCCTCTGAGCAGCAAACCTGTCAATTTTGAGTGAAACAGGGCTCCCCAAAGATGTGCACAGGTGCTGGCATGGAGAAGGGACCAAGGAATGGAACTCGGGTGACTATAAAATGCCCCATTTTCTTGCCGAACCCTGGCAGAGGCAGGTCCCCAAATACGCACAGGGGAATGTGATGGAGGGGACCCAGACGCAAGACATAAGCGTGTGACCCTGCTGTTGGCAGAGGCCCAAGCTATGCATTTGCAGGGATCTGGGCTGCCTATCCCTGCTCTGTGTCCCTGACAACCTCCTTGGGCCTCAGTTTACCTACTGAAGAATAGGGGCTAGAAGACTCTGCTCTAGGAGGAGTCCCTTGGGCACAGAGTGGGGTCTTTGGAGACAGGGTCCTGGGCTAGGCACCTATAGGGAGGGGTGGGGGGTACAGAAAGACTCCCCTTCATGCACACCTTGGGATAGGCGAGACTGGAGTCACTCTGCATAGCAGCTCCAGCAGGTTTGCCTGCAGGAGTGAAGTTGGGGGGGGGGTCCTCTCTCTGTCTTCCCCTCCATCTCTCCCTCCCCGCAGCCAAGTGGGAGTTGGAAGGTAGATGCCTGCAGTTCAGCGGATGCTCTCAGGGGAGGCCAGAGGGAGCCTGGAGGACCCGGTGCTGACTAGGAGATAAGCAAGTGAGTTATCTGGGCGCCGCTGTCCCCATGGTGGCAATTAACTATTCACCTGTCTACGTCCTGGGCCCTCTGGCCAACAGACTCTTAATTAAAACACTATTTCTTCCCAGGCCCCAGTGCCTGTGCATCTGGAGTGCTTGGGGCGTGAACGTGGCCCTTAAGGACCTGCATAACCCCCGCCCTTATCCCAAAAGACCCTCCCCGGGAGTTGCGCAATGGACCCAAGGTGACGAGGCTGCAAGTCAGAGGTGCAACAGAGGCCCGGCATACTGCCCTGAAAGTCTCTACCCGAAATTTCTACAACACACCGCCCGCAATGCCCACGATGACCTCCCACGCCTCAGCCCAGTTCCCCGCTCCCAGATCTGCAGCCGCTTGGCCAGAGCCCTTCAGACCCCCTCCCTCGAAGCCTCAAGACCCCATGCAGGCGGCGAGGCATCTGGATTTAAGGGGAAGCAGGAAACCGCCCAGGGGGTGGTCACGAGTCCCTCCTGAGAACGTATTTGGAAGTGAAGACGGGGCAGAGTTGGAGAGCTGAGAAGGCGCTGGGATGACCACATCACTACCCTTAGTCATTTGAGAGTCTGGGCAGTACTGGCTGCACCCCCAGCCAGGGCTGTTCACTGCACAAAGGGCTTGTGGGGGCCTCAAAGAGGGCTAGGTGCTCTCAGGCTGGGAAGGAGGAAATTCGAGAAGACCTCCTGAAAGAGGCTGCAATTCCAAGTGGATTGGAGCTGCAGAGAAGAGACTGAAAAGTGCACCAGGGAGGGGGCATAGGTTGGACAAACGTGTGGCTGGGAGAATATCCTGGCAAAGAAAAGGAGCCCAAGAGCTTCTCTCCCGTCCCCTCTTTATGTGATGCCTTCTGGTTGCCCACGGGAGCCTACCAAGATGGCGTAGTGCTTCCCAATGAAGATAGGTCAATGGTGCCCCAAGAGGGGAGCGACAGCCTCAAAGTCACACAGTAGAGCTGGAAGGCTCAATGCTCCCTTCTGAAAGGCTGGGCAGAAGCATCAATGTCCTAGGTCAGTGTCAGGGGCTCGGGCTGCAGCAGGAATGTCCGAGGCAGTGAGCATCAGCCAGTCAGGCCAGTGTTCCACCGTCCACCTGGGACCCCAGACCCTGGAGTGACGTCTAGGTTCCCGGGAGGAGGGAGAAGTGCCTTCTCAGAGTGTCCCCTACCCCCACCAATTCGTTCAGCCAGTACCCGGGTCCCCTCCGTCATGGCTCTACCTCCTCCAGTCCAAACTACCTGGGGTCGCCGAAGAGCAGCACCAACCTTCCTGCAAGCGCGGGCGCACTGTAGGGTGGTCAACCAGCCGCGCGTGCTATTAGAAGGCGCGCTTCCGGTAGCGCCAAGTTAAACTCAAATCTACCTCAGGAAGGCCAGGTCCCAGGAAGGAAGGAATCTCCCTCTGAAAACACTGCAGCCAAAAACCTGCCACTCTCACCTCATTCAGCCCAGGGTCTGGTTACATCTCCTGCCACTCAGGGCCCGAAGGGGTGGGGCCTGGAGCTCTAGCCAATCACTGGTCCTAGTGTAAAAACTGTCCAATCAGAAGCGCAGCCAGAGAGGAAGAGGCGGCCTCTACTAGCTGGGCGGGTCTTTGTCTCCTAGCGACCAGGCTCTGCGTTCAGTTGCTGTCTCCATTGTTCCATCTGCTCTGCTCCAAGATCTCCTAGGTGACTCTACCACAGCCCCTGTTATCCTGTGACCTGCGAGTACTGGGAGATCCCTAGGGAGGACGCCGAAACATCCGGAGGCTGGAAAATGGTGAGTGCGAGGCGTTGGCGTCGGGAGAAGGGGGAAGAGGCTGTTTGAATCCAGCGGGAACCGGCTGCGGTGGGATCTGGTCTTCGTGGTCAGCTCTGGAGTTTGCAGACCTAGGATTGCTCCGGCACAGCTCGGCCCTCCGTTCCCTCTGTCGCAGATTAGGGACTCAGCCAGCAGCCAGATCCCGAGCGTCTTGCCCCGTCCATGAGCGTGAATTGCTCCCTAGCCTAGAGCCCTTTGTGGGCAGCTCTGTGCGCAACCTCGTCTCCTTCAGATTGTGTGGGCATGATTGGAGGGAGTAAGGGGAAGGAATCCCCACTTGGGGTCCGAATTTTTTTCTTGAAAAAGGTAGTTGGCTGCGGGGGCCCTCAGTTTCTTCTTTCTCCTCTTGAAAATAAAATTGAGGATTTTTTTTTTTTGAGATGGTGTCTCTGCCACCCACGCGGGAGTGCAGTGGCACTTTCACTGTTCACTGCAGCCCCCAACTCCCGGGCCTAGGTGATCCTTTCATCCCAGGCCCCAAGTAGGTGGGACTACAGGCGTGCGCCACCACTCCCGGCTGAGTTTTGTATTTCTTATAGAGACCGACTTTGCTATGTTGCCCAGGCTGCTCTCGAACTCTTGAGCCCAAGTGATCTGCTTGCTTCAGGAATCCTAAAGTGCTGGGATTACAGGTCTGAGCCACTGCCCTGGCCTAAATTGAGGTATCTTTAGACTGTTAAGCAGTGATATAGTTTGAATGTGTTTGTTTCTCAGCCAAAATCTCTGATTGAAATGTGATCCTCAGTGTTGGAGGTGGGACCTGGTGGGAGGTGATTGGATTATTGGGGTGGATTTATTATGAATAGTTTAGCACCACCCGTCTTGATACTGTCTCTCCAGTAGTAAGTTTTTGGGAGATCTGTCATTTAAAAGTGTATACCACACCTCATCCCCCTTACCCTCCTTGCCACCTCCTACTTTGCCTTCCACCATGATTTTAAGCTTCTTGTTGGCCTCCCAGGAAGCAGATGCTGGTGTTTGCTTTCTCTACAGCCTGTGGAACCATGAGCCAGTTAAACCACTATTCTTACAGATTATCTAGTTCTGAGGTATTTCTTTATAGCAATGCAGGAATTAATACAAACCGTTCATTTGCACAAACAGCAGTTTGTGAATCAGAGCATCCTGTTATGGTTTGTTGTTTGTGGGCTCAAAGGTGGGACTTGAAGAAAAGGCTTTTGTAAGAAGCATGAGGAAGCAAACCATATTAAATATTTGATTGAGTACAGTTAGATACTGCATTTGCATGCATCAGGTGGAAATGTCCTGGCTATGTAGTCAGAGCTTTATTAGCAGTTTGTGGTTGGTTAAGCCTAACTTTTGTTTTTGTCTAAGTTAGTAATTCACAGGAAATTCCTTTGACATAGTTAGGTTTCCTCAGGTAGAATCCCAGGGCACCATGGCCATTTCAGTCAAATTGCCAGCTCTTTAATGCTCCGCAGTGGGTGTGGGTGTGTGTGTGTGTGTGTGGGGGGGGGTGGTTTTCCTTGCATTTTTTAAATGTATGGCAAGCAAGGTCTCCAAATCCATACCTATTCTCCCAGCCTAACTGTTCCAGGGCCTGTAGAAAATTCCAAATTTCCAATTTCTTTCCCAGATTTCCAGTTGCCAACTCTCTCTCTCTCCAAATTACAGCATTATCAACTATTAGTTCTCTCTTTAGTTTTAAGAGAGATAACAGCATTTTAATTGTTCATTTTCATTTCACAGAGTGGTGGTTGGCTCTTATATTTCCGTCTGTGAATATTTCACATGAAAAAAAAACAGAGAACAATCGCCTGACACTCTACTGTAACAAATCTTTGCACCCTCTTACCTTGCCATGGCACATACACCTTAACAGAATGTCTTGGGGTTGAGGTTGCTTTTTTGGAACCTTTTCAGGGTGACCATCCTCAGCCGTTCTTTAACTGGTTCTGGGTTTTACGACTGTCTGGGGATGACCCAAGATGCTCATAGTGGCCATGTCTCTTGGAGTGTCTAGTGAGTATCAGCCCTTGGGTCTTCCCCTCCCAGAAGAAAGCCTGAGGTATTGGGTGGAGCCACTTAAGGGAGCAGCTAGATGCCCTGGAACTGAGAGCAGTTTCCTGATACACACTTCCTCTAAAAAGCTAACTGCTTGAATATTTTTTTCCCCCTCAGCCCCAGCTTCTATTCCTGTCAGACACATTGGTTCTGGTACTGAGGAGAAAAGGCACAAATGCATCTTATCCTCTGGTTTCTCTCAGGCTTGTGAAGGGAGAATATCCCAAAGTGCAAGGAAAACCCACCCTAATGAGGTAGTGTGTGAACTTGCAAAGCAAAATACTCATCAAGCACAGGGAGCAAGGACAGTGACTTTTGAGAGGGTGGTGATTAATTACCTTAGCAGGATGGGGGTGAGAGAATCTCTCAAATGATTGACACGCAAGTCCAATATGCCCGTGTTCCAGTCAGTACCACCTCTCCTTGTGTTTGTCACCTTGAATATATTTGTTCACTTATTACAGATTTTATTAACTGTATAATGTAGTTTATCATAAGAGCTTGAAAGATAAAAGACACATATGTTTTCAAAGAGGAGGGAAATGGATAGATTTCAGAGAAAGTATCTCTTTTTATATTCCATTGGTTAAAAATTTTCAGCCGGTCACAGATGGCTCACACCTGTAATCCCAGCACTCTGGGAGGCCGAGGAGGGCAGATCCCCTGAGGTTAGGAATTTGAGACCAGCCTGGCCAACATGGCCAAAACCCATCTCTACTAAAACTACAAAAAAATTAGCCAGATGTGGTGGCATGCACCTAAAATTCCAGCTACTCCGGAGGCTGAGGAAAGAGAATTGCTTGAACCTGGGAGGAGGAGGTTGCCGTGAGTCGAGATGGCGCCACTGCACTCCAGCCTGGGTGACAGAATGGGACTTTGTTTCAAAAAAAAAAAAAATATTTACCATTTTTATTTTGCAGAAAGAATGTAGACAGATTCTGAGGTCTGTTCTATTTTAGCGTGATTTCAAACAGAATCCCAGGGCTTAGCTTTGGAAATGCTACCTGAGAAAAAAAATAGAAAAAATGTTTCTCATTATGGCTGAGGGAAAATAAATACATTTCTGCAAAAAAAAAAAAAATAGATTAACAGGTGAATTACATTTGTGAAAACATCAGTTTCTCTCTAGTGCATGGGTAGAAAATTTTTGACAGTGGGTACCTCAGTTCTGTTATCTGGGTTTCAGTTTAATGCTAAATTTTATGGAATGAAACTTGACAACTACTAGAAGTTTCACATATTAATCGTTTACTATATGATTTGTTATAAAAATAATTAAATGACATGTTTATTGCCTGGAAAAAGACAGGTACTTTTGTTTCTTTGTTGAGGTGTAAAACATAAGTGCATTACAATTTCCTGCCTTCTGTAACAAATATTGAGTTTGAGTACTTTTGCTGGATATGCTTATCACTAGGTATTTTCTTTTGAGACGGAGCCTCGCTCTGTCACCAGACGGGAGTGCAGTGGCGCGATCCTGGCTCACTGCAATCTCCGCCTCCTGGGTTTGAACAATTCTCCTGCCTCAGCCTCCCAAGTAGCTGGGACTACAGCCAGGTGCCAACACGCCCAGCTACTTTTTGTATTTTTAGTAGAGACGGGGTTTCAACGTGTTGACCAGGATGGTCTCAATCTCTTGACCTCGTGATCTGCCCACCTTGGCTTCCCAAGGTGTTGGGATTACAGGCGTGAGCCACCATTGCAAGCAGTATTTTCTTCATTAAAACCAGGTGAATATTCTTGACTTGAAAGCAGAGACATGAGGTTAGAGAATCCAGGCAAACGTCCATCCTAATTCTGCAAAAGGTGGTCATTGAAAGCCAAGTTTGTTTTTCCTGAGAAGTCTTCACTGCAAGTGTTCCAATCTGTTTATGTCAACCATGGAAGGAGCTTTTTATGCAGAGTCCTGGAAAAATGGGGAACCACAGGGAAACTGGTGATATTTAGGATGGAAGTAGTGAGTGTGATGTCTTTTCTGAGGGTGTAATTGTCATTGTCCTGGGCTGTTTCTAGATAATGTCAAATAAAATAATTTTAAGTTAAGATTAGAAGTAACTATTCTAAAGGAGTATTGCAGTAGGAGAAAGCACCAAGTATGAGATCTGCCAGCATCTCAAAGTTTAGGTAGAAAAGGGTTTTTTTTTCCCTAGAGAGAAGCAAACAAGATTAGAAAGAAGATGGGAGGGAGAGGTCAGGATGGAGGGTAGCAATATCAGCTTTGAAATCAGAATGTGTTGCCCTGAAGTCAGCCTTTTCTTAGGAGGAGCAGAAAGAGGGGTTGTATTTTGATTCAGGCTAAGGTGAGTCAGAGTCCAGGAGCCTGGGGTAAGGAGAGAAACTTAAGCAAAGTTTGATTTGTTCTGACCCATGAAGAAAAAACTGTTCGGCTAATTGTTAATGAGGCAAAAGTAAAAATTTGCAGTGTCTGTGTCTGGTTTTGTCATAGGTAAATAAGGGAGCATCCTCTACGTCATAATGGGAAGGGTGTGTTTTTCGGTAAGTTGCTCTTGCTACAAATGATGGGGGATTTCCTTTGTTACGTCTTTCTACCAGGGTCACTTACTCGTCCCATCTTCCCCCACCACTCTCCCTTGGTTTATGCATCTCTTTCACCTGGCTGTTCCTGAGTTGTGTCCTTCATAATCAGCTGGCAAACAAGTAAAATGTTTTACTGAGTAAGTACTGTGAGTAGTTCTAACGAGTTATTGGACTGGAGGAGTTACAGGAGCCCCTGATTTATAGATAGTTGCTCACAAGTATAGGTGGCTCCCCAGACAGGTGTCTGTAGTGGGGGCAGTTTGTGGGACTGAGCTCTGAACTTGTGTGGTCTGTGCTAAATCTGAGTGATAACAGAATTGAACTAGTGAACAAAGTGTTGGAGAATAGGTTTGCGATCAGCAAGCTCCACACATTTGCTGCCAGAAGTATTTTCAGAAAAAAGCCATCAAAGGTTAGAACATTAAACTCACTCCAGGTGAGTTTTGTCACTGCTTAGAACTGATATCCTGAAGGAGAGAGCATTTTCACGCTGTGAGAAGGGGACAGTAGGGAGTGTGGAGTCCCCAGAATTTCATTTCCCAGCTGCTCAGTTTTTCTCCACCCACCCTCTAGGAGTGAGCTGCCCTGGTCTACCTTCATCAAGCTCAGAAACATGTTTAACCTACTATGTGGTTTCTTGTGAAATGTGAATATAAGAGGCTGCTTCCCTGAGCTCTTTCTTGTATTCACATTTCCTTTTTTACAAAAATAAAATCTGGCTGCCATGTAATTCCAGTGTGTTCAAGTATTTAAACATTTTATTTTATGATCGGAGTGTAAGATTTTTATTTCATTGGTTGAAAATCTGCATGGATTGTGTGATATGTGAAAAAGCAAAGATAATCCTTGTAATAAGTTATTTTTTTTTAGTGTTTTTTATTTTTATTTGTTTTGAGTGTAAATAAGAATGTAACCTTTTATAGAATCACTAGGGGAATAAACAGGGCTTCTGCAGTTCAGGTGTTTTCCTGATCTCATCTACCTTCTGCACCCAAAGGTGACCATGACCACAGTTCAGACATTTTTTTTTTTGTTGCTTAACTATTTATCATAAGCAGGGATTTGCTCGCTTTTACCTTTTTTGAGTTTTCAGTAACTTAATGCTATCTTTAACATTTCATTAATATTATGCTGAACGGGTTTTTGTTGTTGTTTCTTTGCCTCAGTCTGTTGCGTGTATGTTTCTGTTTAGGCCTTAGCTCACTCAGTTGGCTTACTGTTTAACCTATTTAGGATTTGAGTTGTTTTAATTTAATTTTTTGATGTTGGCAATGTTATTTTTAGTTTTATCCCCAAGTGCTAATGCTTTATATATTTGTTAACCCAAAGAAAGAAGCTAAAGCATAAAATAGAATTTTAAAGGGTTTACTTTAGCCAAGATGATGACAGGTGCCTGGAAGGCTTTAGCCAAGGCAATGACAGGTACCTGGAAGTAACCTGGATATGAGCCCCATTTGATCTTTGTTACATGCAGGTTTTTAAAGACAAAAAGAGTGGGCCAATGCAAAGTTGTTTGTCAGGAATTTTTATTGGTTCACAGAAATAGTGCTGATTAGTGGTTTACTCTACATGGTTGAACTGTAGGTTATGAGTTACGGTGTACAGCACTTAGCATTGTTAGGTTCATTTATAACTACTTTTTGTGTCAGTTTGGAATTCACATAGCAAGCAGTTGCAGGCAATGATAATTTAGCTCAGTGATCTGGAGGGTGAGTGGGACATGACTGCTTTCTTATTCCTTTGCTTCACTGGGCCTGATAATTTAGAGGGGCTTGCTTTCTTCAAATAAAATAGATTTTTATTTCTTATTTTTCTGTTTTTGATCAAAATCGTTCTTTTTGAAAGCATCAGTGATCAAAGTCTAAGTGTTAGGGTGGCTCTCTGACTGGGAAGGCTCCTTCCCTGATAGTCCTGTCTCACACTGGGTGGGGAGGAAGCAGAGACGTCTCAGTGAGAAATGTTAAAAGTGTCCAGAAAGGCAAATTGTGATGGCATCACAGAGTGGCAAAAATAAAAGTACAGTCAAGTCATTGATTTACAGAGCTGCTGTGGCTTGTTTTCATCATCTCTAGTCTTTGTAATATCATGATTTAAATTTTTTTGGAACAAGTTAAACATAAATAAATAGCATTATAAAAGGAGAAATTTGTATGCCAGAATAATGACAGCAACAACAAAGCTATTTCATGATGGAGCAAACCAAGAGCGCTGGGGAGAAAACAAAATCCAGATTCTTCAGATATGTGGCAGCCAAATGGCTTCTTTCCTATTTTTTTTTTTTTTAGGTGAGTTTCTACTTCATAGGAAGCATTATGTATACACTATAAAGAGGTATTTGCAACCATTCATACACCTCTTTGCCCACCTAATATATAACCTAAAGCAGCATGATTGTCTGGTACAGTCTCAGCTAGTGAATCAGTAGCCTTTTTGTTGAGCTGCAGTGAATGCAACAGTTTCATCAGTGATGTTTTTTCTAAGGTTATAGAAATATTCTTAATTATGTGTTCATGGGAAGTGACCACCTCACCAAGGCGAAGGCATTTTCCCAGTAAAATAAAGCTGTTTTCCTGTAAGCCAGGCAGGTAATTAGCAGATTTCCTCAAAATAGAATCACCATCTAAAACAGACGGGTGGCTATCCCTGGGGAAATGTTTGCGAGAATGTGTCCAGTGCTGGGTTTCTTCAGAGCTATTCATAGATAGAGGGGTGACCAAATACTCTAAAAGACATTGCCCTTCAATTTAGCAGCACAGGTATTGGCCAACAATATCTAATATGATTCCTTCCAACAGGTTTGGAGAGAATCTTTTATGGCATTTCCAATAAAATTTGTAGGTGGGAAGTCAACAAGAGAAAATACAGAGGGAGAACAATAGAGTTAGTAGTTTAGGGAGAGAGAAATTTAAGTCGACTGAGAAGCTTATATGGAAAAACAACAGGCCTCAAGCTAACGTACATATACAGTCTGAATATCGGTTTTTAGCATATGGACTTTACAGAGCTCTTACATTTCTTTCTTTTTTTTTTTTAATTTTTTTTTTAAATTTTTTTTTTTGAAAGAAAGAAAAAGAGAGGAAAGAAAGTGAGAGTGAAAGAAAGAAAAAAAAGAATGTAAGAGAGAAAGAAAGAGGAAGAGAAAGAGGGAGAGAGAACGGGATTCTTGTTCTATTGCCCAGGCTAGAAT
>CAUYLG010042908.1:0-15523 GCA_963573385.1 Cacajao melanocephalus
TTTAAGATAAAACACAATGTCTAGTAAGACCACACAGCCATCACCAAGCCATTGTGTCGGAGTCAGGGAGTCTAAAATAACTTCAACAGAATCATCCATTTTTAGTTCCTGCTTCCTCATAGCTCGACTGCCTCCAGGAAAGGGGGAAATGTGTCTGGGCTCAAGCTCACATTATGGTGGAGGCACAGTCAAAATGCCTCTACGCTGGAGCGATCCCCACAAAGAAGTAAAAATAATTATATTCTATTCATTTGAAATAATTTGTCTTTTGACCTTGTTGTGAAATGGTACAGGCCCAACTATATCATACTTGAGGTGAGGCAAAACATGCAAGTGCAACGGTGTAGTTCTGTGGTTTTACAACTATATTCACATGTGGGGCAACTCTTATTTTACCTAGTATGGTATGATGATCAAATTGAATATCAACATTGGAAATAAGGTGAAGAGGAGCATGTAGGTAAAGAATCAAATGAGTCAATCCATGCTCAACAAAAGGAATGAATGCCTTTTTTTCCTTTGACTGGAAAAATGTTATTATAGTATAATCCTGCTACTAAAGTATTTCAGAGAGGAAAAGTATTTCAATATGAACTTCTATCATTGCAAACCCAAGTCTAAACATTGTAGTTTACAAGGTAAACTTTTCTTAACAAGAAAAATATATACTCTTCTTCATAAATTACCATTATGAGAATATAACAGTAGTCACTGAAGTGATTTCAAGGTGCATTCAGGCTCCTTGAAGTAATGTTGAGTTTACTTTAACAATAATGTATTGAGGTGAAATTCATATAATTTAAAATTAGCCATTTTAAAGTGAACAGAAATAATATTTATAACTCCCACCAAGGGAGAATTTTGAATCTGATGACAGTGGCATAAATAATCAAATGAACTTTTTGTTTTAATTAATTAATTATTTTTTTTGAGACAGAATCTTGCTCTGTCACCCAGGCTGGAATGTAGTGGCATGACCATAGCTTCCTGCAGCTTCTAATCTTTGGGGCTCAAGCAGTCCTCCTGCCTCAGTCTCCCAAGTGGCTGGGACTACAGTTAGCACGTGCCACAATACCTGGCTAGTTGTTTTTTACTTTTGGTAGAGACAAGGTCTCGCTCTATTCCCTAGGCTAGTCTTGAACTCCTGAGCTCAAGGGATTCTCCCACCTTGGCCTCCCAAAGTGCTGGAATTACAGGCATAAGCTACTGTGACCAGATAATCAAATGAACTTTTAATGCCACAAGAAGTTTTGCTAACTGAAAATTCTTATTAGTAATATATTGTACACTTACTTCAGCACCAGTGAAAAGTGAAATATAATATTGTGAAAATATAGTGGGACAAACTAGTAAACATTGCCATTAATTTGGACCAGGCACTGAGTAGACCTGTAAGGTATCCTCAATACAGAGATATTAGGGCTGTAAGATGTTCCCTCTGAAGTACAAAGTGTACAAAAATAAAAAATTTAATTTCTCATTAACACAGTTCATCCTAGTTAAATTCTGATGGTCATTGCATATGATGAAGGCAAAATCTGTTCTCCCACAAAAGTTCATAGAGGTAATAAAATAAGTTCCATACACTTTTCCCTCCAACATTTTATATACTTTTTTAAATTTTTATTTTTTGTAGAGACAGGCTGGTCTTGAACTCCTGGCCCCAAGTGATCTTCCTGCCTTGGCCTCCCGAAGTGTTAGGATTACAGGCATGAGCCACTTCGTCTGGCCCTTCATACTTTTTGGTGTAGTAATTATAGTTACTGTTCTGTGCATGGCATAAGTATGATCTGTTACCATATTTTATTGTTAACCACTGAAAAACAAATTCACACGTATGGAGGAATAACTCATCTTTTTAAATGCAAACAGAGAGAATGTCAAATTTCTCAGTAAAATCCATATGAAATCAAAGTTGGGATAGTAAATGACATACAAGTTTTTCCTCCAGTTGTATTTCCTTCTTATATTCTGTTGATCATATAGTCAACTCACTGGTTTTCTGACTGAGACATCCTAGTATTTTCTAACTTGCCTAGCAGAGACCCACAGCTGGACCCATGGCCATTACTGCTGATAAGGGAGTTACTAAGTAGAGAGTATGGTGACCAGGGCAACTTTCCCAAGTCAGAAGAAAGTGTTTAGAGCATGATATGCTTGTGTGACTTGGCAGGCTGTGAGATTATGTGAACCAGCTGTTAGGGGTAGCCAGTTTTCTTAGGAACTTATTTTTTTTTTCCCCTCTATTAGTTCCCAGAGTGGATCTTTGGAGCTATTCTGGTTAGATGCCAGTCATCCAATCTAGTACACAGAAAATGAGCTATAATTAAAAATCATCAAATATTAAAAACCATTAAATACCTCCATTACGCCATTATAAAATGAAACTGAAGAAAAAAATTACAGCTTTAAATTCTTCCTTTCTGAGAGTCAAGACATTGACAGAGATGTCTGTTGTTTCATACCCAGTGATGCCTCTTAAGTATTCCTTATACATACATGAAAATAGCAACTATAAGAAATTACATTGCCTTTTCCTAAGGTAAATAAAAGTAGGTTACATCCATGTTTCAAAGGGGGAATTAAAGCCCAGGTTTCACTAGAATATTCATTTTTATTCCAACCTAAAACTCATAGCATACAAATAGATGAATTCAGCTCGTGAGAGAGCAAAGCCAATTTAATCTCTGGCTCCCCTGAGGTAAATGTAGTTCACAGTCCTGCCCCCACCCCAACCTCAGCTATAATCCCTGGCTCCTGGAGGTAAAAATGCACTGAAGTGAGGAAAATTCTGCAGCAGGATATAATGATCCAAAATGACAGGGACAATAATGACAATGAATTTCATGTCTCCCAGTCATGAGCTGGAGATGCTTGACTAGGCTGACTTATACAATTAAATTGTTACAGGTACAGCAGGAGTTGCAGTTAGCTGTATGCTTTGGGGAACGATGCCTCTGGCAAAAAGGCATATTGTGGAATCCAGGCTCTTTTGTTAGGAGCAAGCTATTACTCCTCTAGGCATGCAACCACAATTGTACACTTTAATAAAAGAAGGCCCGGGTTAAAGACAAGTCTTTTAAGGTGTTGATTTTATCTACTTGGAAAGCTAAAAAAATCAACTACCAGTTCCACAAAAGTGATTTTTTGGTCTTATGTTTTTTGTCTTTTCATTGAGTTCCCAGAACATAAGTAAAATCTTAAGATGGTGCCTTTAATCCTCATTTACACTGTTTGTAAACAGAGTTGTTGAATGAATTGGGTGTTATCTACTTTAAATCAGACAGACATTAATTTCTTCAGAATAACAGAAATAGATTGAATAGATAACTGAACAATGTGGATTTACAAACAGAGTATTAATAGCAAGTCCTTTAAGCAAGTTTGGGCTACTTGCTTCTTAATGCAATTCTTATAAATTGTAGTGGTTAATCTCCAAAGTGAAGGGTGCGAGCATCATGAGGTGCACAAAACCATCCACCCGGGTATAGGAAGAACACATTAGAACTTCTATGTAGATATGTTTTTAAAGTTAAATTCCTTATAAATGCCTTCTTTTGGTATATAGTTCAAATGTCTATATATGTAAGAATAGCAGTATGTACATTATGTAATTTGTACATAAATATACATATTGGAAACATATACTGATATTTACTTTTAGAATATTCAATTTAATTTTTTTGAGCCACTAGTAATTTGTCATTATTTTATTTCTTTGATAATTGGCTATTTAAACATTTTCAAGATAGATATGTTTAGTGAGAGGACAAATTCCCTTGGAAGAGTAAACATAACCAAATCCCTTTCTTCATCTCCAAGTGTTTAATTTCTATGAAATTTAATTGAGGTGGCTGAAAACATAAAAACAAACAACTGTTGAGTAAGGAGGTATTGGCATAATGCATTAAAATGTGTTTTTTTAAAAAAATGTTATCTTAATGTAATACATTTATTTTAAAATGTAAAGTTCTATTTGCCAACAGTTTCCAGGGCTCCTAACCCTTTTTGTATCCTTATTATTGTACAACCAAGGTTTAAAATTATGTAAATATTGACAAACATAAAAGAATACATGTAGCAAATATGTAAGTCGTAAAGTTAATCATTAAGACTGTGGGATCCACAGCTGGCCTTAAAACCTAGTGAGATGGGAGAGTTCCCTGAACCCTTCCTGGGACTTGTGACAGGGGTGTGGCTCCATTACCTGGCCAGGCTCTCAAACCTGTTGTGGAATGGGGAGTACACAGGTAAACAGGTGCCTGGGCTAGGGTAAGTGCTTTTGGGCTCCGGCCCTATGGAGCATCTAGGGGTGTGTTATAATTAATGCTCTTTTAGCAGTTGCCACCCAAGACGGCTAAGTGTTAACCAGCTCAGTGGAGAGTCGGGGTGACAGCCTTTTACACCTTGCCCTCTTGGTACCTGGGTTCTTGTCTAGCATCTGGGAAGAATCGGGTCATACAGACTTGGAAGATGGTGAATGCAGAGGTTTTATTGAGTGATTGGGATGGCTTTCAGTGGGATGGGGAGCTGGAAAGGGGATGGAGTAGGAAGATAATCTCCCCCTGGAGTTCAGCTGTCCCTGGCTGAACTCCTCTCCAGCTGTCCAGCTGCCTGTTTGGTGTTCAGATACTTCTTTCATTCTCTGCCACACCACTCTGCTCCTCTACGAATAGAATTTAGAGTTTTTATAGGTACAGGATGGGGATGTGGTGGGTCAAGGTGGTTTTTAAAAGAACAACATTTGGGTGGGAAAACAGGGATGTGAAGTTCATTTAGGGCCACTGGCCCAGGTTTGTGGTTGGGGCCTTTGCCAGGAACTGCCCTCTTCTACCCAGTATTTCCCTGCCTCCTGTCCTTATCACTAGGATATTACCAATACATTGAAGCAAACTGTGACTATTCACCATTTCATTTCCTCATCTTTCCTAGAAATAACTGCTATGCTGAGTTGTATTATTAGGATTCCTGGTCTTTCTTTTTAATAATCTTAATCACATATACATGTATTCCTAAAGTAATATATTGTTCAGTTTTATTTATTTATTTTTAAAATTACTTTTATTTTTATTTTTATTTTTATTTTTTTTTTGAGATGGGTATCACTCTGTTGCCCAAGCTGTAGTGCAGTGACACTATCTTGGCTCACTGTAACCTCCACCTCCCTGGTTCAAGGGATTCTCCCTCCTCAGCCTCCTGAGTAGCTGGGATTTCAGGTGCATGCCACCATGCCCAGCTAATTTTTTTGTATTTTTAGTAGAGATGGGGTTTCACAATGTTGCCCAGGGTGGTTTCAAACTCCTGAGCTCAGGCGATTCATCCACCTCAGCCTCCCAAAGTGTTGGGATTACAGGTGTGAGCCACTATGTCTGGCTGTTCAGTTTTATTTTTAAACTTTGTAGCAGTATTATATGATAGTTACATAAGTTGATATAAATTTCATAGAACAGTTGGACATGCCTAGAAAAGTTGAGGGTACCTTGTGATCTAGTAATTTTATTAGTAGGTATATGCCTTAGGGAAACTGTTGTATATGTCTACCAGGATATATGTACAAAAAGTTCACAGAAGCACTGGGTATAGTTTCAAAAAGGGAAGTAATGCAAATATCCATCAAAAGAAAAATGAATATATAATATATGGTCTGTTCACATAATGGAGTAAAACACTGCATTGAAAGTGCATGAAGTATAACTAAACTGAACAACACAGATGAATCTTAGAAAAATAATGCCGAAAATGGCATGATAAATTGTTTTAGAATTGTAAGCATCACAATCGTACTAGAAAGCTACTTTCCAAGGTATTGTAGGGTCTTTAAGTCAGTCAGTGATATGGAAGCAGGTGACTTAGGTTTACCAACTTAATTGCACTTTGAGCTCTGCATTACACATCTGTAAATTTAGGCTTATGACTCCTAACTCACAGGCTGTTTTGATATTTAAATGAACTATTATAATAAATGAACTATTATAATAAATGTAAAATAACTTTATAAGTACAAAGCGTTAGTCCTATGTTGTTTTATTTGAGTCAATTTTACGGATACTCTATAGTCCACCAAATTTCTACTTTTTGTGAAAATATTCCAAAGTGAAGCATCAGTTCCACAAGCATCCCCTGGTATATTTAAAATTTGAAGAATATGCTAGAAAAATTTGCCAAACATTCTTAGAATAAAATGGAAAAATATTGTGCATATGAATGTGCTCCAGGTAAGTATAATCTTTGAAGTTTAAGAATTAAGAACCATAACATTTTAGTAGAACTTTCTCTAAGCATTCTTTCCTTTTACACATTGATTTAAAAGATATTTGCTTTTAATATTTCTCCTTGTTCATGTGCAATTTTACACCTCTAAATTAAATAAATAGTCTTAATCTTGGTTTCCTACTGTCAGCTTTCCTGTTGTATTTCTCCTTGTTTTCTGTGTTACATAAATGAAACTGACATCATTGCTCATATAGCAGGCGTATTTTTTTTGCCCCCAAATGCTGCCTTTTTGCTATTCAGTGTATCTGGATACCAACTAATGCTAAATGAAGTTTGACATGTACCCCTAAGATACAAAACTTACAAATTGTGGCTTCAAAGGAAACCTTAAATAAATAGGACACACTTTGTCCACCCAGGCTAACATCCAGCATATGCTTTAGCTTCCTGATGATGAGACAGAGCAAAATAGCCCCCAGGAAACTTTGCAGTTGTTTATTGCTCACTTGCCCAGCATGTATTCAATACCAGGCTTTCATTCACTCATAATTTTTTTAAATTAAAATCCATGAAAGTACATTTAATCAGGTATAGCAAGCTGAGATAGTAGTCATCCATATTTGTACTCTGTATATAAAAGCTTAAAAACAGTGCTAAAAATTCATATATAGTAGTTGTCCATATTTGTACTCTGTATATTGAAGCTTAAAAATAATGCTAAAAATTCACCAGTAGTTGGATGTATGTAAGTTGTTTGAGCTGATAGTTCTAGCAGATTCGTAGTAAGCTGTTTACTTCTCCCACTCTGTTGTTCAGTTGACCCATTTTAAAAAGATGCAGGATCAAAGGCAGAAGCTATGGTATCAAAAATCTCTGTCTACTCTTCTCCTGATCTACTCATTCATCCAAAAAATATTTATGGAGCTTCTACTGTTTGCCAGGCATTTGCCATATACATGGTCCCTACTACCAGCAATGTTTTATATTTGTGTAGCAGAGTGTGGTTTTCTAAACTTTTTTTTTTTTCAGAAATTATCTTTGAACCAGCTTTGTATGTATGCTGGGATAGGATATTATGATCCCTATTTTATAGCAAGGAAGAAGAATCATAGCTAAAAATCTACATTGATATTTTAGATACATTGGGATGTGAGGGTAATTTTATTTTTTAGCTAAAAAAAAGGACTTTACAAAATGAAGATTATAGCATCATGGCTTCTTTTAGCTATGATTGATTTTTAAGTCCGTTATACACTGTTCAAAAACAACCAAATAGTTCAATAAAGGCTATACAATTTTATTGTGTAAAATTCAAATATATGCAAAAGTAATGAGAATAGTAAAATGAACTTTCAATTTTAACACTTATAAACTCATGGCCAATCTATACTTTCATTTTCCCCTTCCTCCACTCTCCTCCATAACAAACGTTTTATCCATGGATATTTAGTCTGTATCTTTAAAGTTAAGAACTCTGTTTGTTTAAAACACAGCCATGCCTAAATTGTTTAACAATAATTTCTTTTTAACAAATATATTTAAAACAGAAATATATATATGGAGATGAGGTCTTACTCTGTTGCCCAGGCTGGTCTTGAACTCTTGGGCTCAAGCAATTTTCCTACCTTGGCCTCCCGAAGTGCTGAGATTCCAGGCATGAGCTACTATAACCAGCCAGCAGTAATTTCTTAACATCAAATATCTGGTTATGTTCACATGTCCTTTATAGTCTCATAACTTTATTAGGTTCCTGATTTAGAAAACCTACTCATAAAATAGACAAAATCTTACATATAAGTTGATTCATTATTTTTTATTTTTATTTTTATATTCAGGAGTACATGTGCAGGTTTGTTACATGAATATATTATTGCTTAGTGGTGACGTTTGCACGTCTAGTGAACCCAGCACCCAAATAGTGAACATTTTACTCAATAGGTAGTTTTTAAACTCTCACCCTTTTCCCACCCTCCACCTTTTGGAGCTCACAGTGTGGATTCATTCTTTTTTAACAGGTAGGTTTCCAATCCCTTTTTTTGTTTCCTCATGGTTTTATATAATAGTTTCCTTTTGCTGTAAATTGATAGACTTATCCCATTAATCTGCTGCTGCATAAGAAGCAACAACCAAGCTCAGTGGCTTAAAACAGTGATTGGTTGTTTCTCATAGTTCTGAGGATGGATGGGCTCAGCTGAGTGGTTCTCACTTGGGATCTTTCTATATAGTTGTAGTGAGATGGCAGCTGGGGCTGAAGTCTTGTAAAGGCTTCTTTACTTACATGTTTGGTACCTGGACTGGGAAGACTGGAGTGGCCAGCAGTTAGTCTGGCACCTCCTTCACGATAGCTTCTCTGTATGGCTAGCCTGGACTTTTTCATAGGGTAGAGACTTCTTATGTGGTAGCTGGCTTACTCCATAAGCCCACTAGGAGACCAAGGCAGGAATGGAGGGCTTCTTTTGACTTAGCCTTGGAAGTCACACAGTATCACTTTCACCACATTCTGTTAATTAAAATGAATCACAAAAACAGCCAGGCTTAAAGGAGAGGGCATTACAAAAGTAAGAAAAGCAGAAGGCATAGTTTGGAGAGGTGGTACGTTTTTGGTGACTAGTGACAAAAAGGCTAGATCAAATTGTTTTGTCAGAAATACTTTCCGGGTAATGCGAATTTTCATCACAAGCCTGTTTACCTCTTTTTTATTTTTAAATCAGCCATTATAATCATTGTTTAGATAATTATAGCATTTCATTAGAGGTTAAAGGAAAATGATACTTTTCTAATTCTATTTTTCCTTCTTTATGAGTTAGTTGGATTACTTATAATTTCACTGTTATCAACTATCTGCCTAGTTTAAGGCATATTGTATATAGGAAAGTCTGCATAAATGCTTGATTCTTTTTATTTATTTGTCTTCAAAAATAATGAGTTAGCTTTTTTAGTATCCTCCAAATGTAATGAGATCTTTTTCTGAGGGGAGGATTGTCAACATAAACTCATGAATGTGAAGTAGTTGATAGATGCGTGTCAATCCATTAGAATTATTGATGTTCAGATTGCCCATCTCTGGCCTAGCGACGCTTCCTCCAGTTGACCCCTGAGCCCTTTTGATATCCTGTCAGTGGTCTATGGTGGTATCTGTGCAATTCACTATGACAAGATACTCCAGTTGCATCTTGAAACTTCCCTGTCGTAGGTTTGGAAGCAGCCATTTCTCTAGCAAGACTCATGTGGAAAAAGATAACTAGGAACCATAATCTATTTGCTGTGAAGGTTCATTGCTGCTGATTGGTCGTTATTTCTAGGCCTCTTAATAGAAAAAATTAGGAAAAAATTCATGTGAAGAAGAAAAATATGATGAGTTCTTAGATACAATTCCACTTAAAATTTAATATTACATGGTTTTTATTTAACTTCATTAATCAGACTTCCAGAACAGTTTAATTTTATTTTTCAGTTTTGTTGTAGAATGGGGACATAGAGACAAATTACTGTCTTTTAAAGTGACTTGACATATTTATTTCCTGTAGTGTGGTTATGCCACCACTTAATACAACAGATCAATTTCATTTTTCTTTAGATGATTAGGAATTTTTTTAAACTGTGCTTTTGTTTTATAAGTTATATAAATAAAGCATTTTAAGGTCAAAAATGTAAACAAAGACCATTCAAACAAGGCTAGATTCTTACCTTGTTCTACCCTATTTCCTCCTTCTCCTTAAAGGTAACTTAAAAAAAAATTTTTTTTAGGATTTTGGTATATTCTTTGAATATATGTATGCATATATATTTATTATATGTACACTTGTTTTGCTCCTCTTACCATTTTGTAAGTGGTAGTAGTGCCTTGCTTTTTTCACCTAATAGAATAGCTATTGCTATCCACATGTATAAGAGGCCACAAAATTTTAAAAGGTGAATTTAAAAGCAAGGACCAACTTTTATGGAATTAAATTTCTTAGCCATCTTAACTGCTTAGATCAAAATATACTCACTCATACAGCCTTAGCCATCAATAAATCACACTTTCAAATTATGTTTCTTTTTATTAGTAAAAATAAAATCTTATTTCCTTTATTTGGATATCACAAAACAAGGACACATCCACTAGTCTGATCTGTATAGAGAGCTTAAAATTAATCAGAGAGTCTCAAATGCTGTTATTATCTTTATGTAAAATTGCTGTGATTTGTTCAAATTTGCTAAAATCTAGTTCATAACATTTGCTTGCATTGAATGCTAATATGCTTAGTCAGACTAAGTGCTTGTGTTAATTATAGTCTTTTAAATAGATGAATCTGTCTTATACTAATATGTGAAATTATTCTTCTTGGTAAAATTAGTGTTGATATGCTTTATATTGATGCATTTTTTAAAATTTAGAGATAAAGCGAATAAACTGTAGTTTAAGGTTAAGTTATAAAAGTTTGAGGGACTTTCTGCTTTTGTTTCAAAGACATTCGGAGAACACATGCCCAAGAAGTATAAGCCATGCTTGAAAATCTTGCATTTTGAAGCTTGCAGTAACTTTCTATTGAATTTGTCTCAGAGTAATTCTCCTTCAGAAATAAAATCTTATAGGTCACATTTGGAAACAAGGAGAGAAGGAAATAATTGACATTGCAAAATGGGGAAATAAAAAGCTATAATGATTGGTTTTCAGGAAGCTATAATGGTTGTTCTTCAGGAACTAATTTTTCTCGCTACTTTATAGGATGGACGACATAATGCCTCACGTATCTGTTGGCAGAGTCCCTAGTTTCTCATTGCTGTACCCACTCTTTACATATTTTCTGGCATCCTTTCAGGAGGATTAGGAGTCTTTCCCCAGATATCTGTTTAGGAAAAGGAAGAAAGAGAAAAAAAATTAAAAATTAAATCCATTTTGGAGTTGTTCTGTTGACAAGACACAGCAGCTTTCTTAGTGTGATGAAAAGCCAGCCTGGTATTAAGCATTTAGCCTCACAAGAAATGGCGGTAATAAAAATATCTCTTCAATTAAAAAGCCCCACACTTTAGTTTCAACTACCAAGCCTTGGAAATGTAATGAAAAAAAAAAAAACTGTGAAAAAAAAGTCTTTGGTACACAGTTTTTATAAATATAACTAACACCTTGGTGTAGATTATATTCTCTGGAGCCAAATAGATTACTATTTTAGAATGTGAATTTTCAAACTAGTTTCATTATTACGATTAATACTTACTCATATCACACTTACATTAGTAAAACACTCCGTAGATCATTATATCCACTCAGAAGCGTGAACCACACAACACCTATTTTTTTAAACTCAGCTTTGCACATTAAAAAACACATAGGCACACACAACTAACCTCCCATACAAGTTAAATAACTATTGCTCCTTTTCTGTTCAAAACCAAATACATACTCTTGCATTCACTGGAAAGTATTGCTAATATATGATTTGCTATCTATTCAGAAGAATAAATCTTTGAGAATAAAATATAAAAGTATATAATAATGAAACGGCTATCAAATTAAAAGCAAAATCAAATAATTTGTACTTGATGTTTTATGTCAAAGATGATTAACATGTAACTGATTTAACTGGGATAGATAACACCGGAGCCTATCAGTAAGCCAGAAACTTCATATTTCCCAGGAATTTTAAATTTTCTTAATTTTTAACCTGAGAAATACTACAAAGAAAGGATTTGGTGATTTGTGTTTTATTTTCTTTAAGAAGATCAAAGTCTGAAAAGTAACTCAGAAGAAGCTCAAAGGCAGATCTCTGTCTCTTTTTCCTTTTTTTTTTTTTTTTTGAGACAGAGTCTCACTCTGTCACCCAGGCTGGAGTGCAGTGGAGTGCAGTGGAGCAATCTCGGCTCACTGCCTCCCGGGTTCAAGCAACTCTCCTGCCTCAGCCTCCTGAGTAGCTGGGATTATAGGAGCACGCCACCATGCCCAGCTAATTTTTGTATTTTTAGTAGAGACAGGGTTTCACCATGTTGGTCAGGCTGGTCTCAAACTCCTGACCTCATGATCTGCTTGCCTCGGTCTCCCAAAGTGCTGGGATTACAGGTATGAGCCACTGCACCCAGTCCTCTCTCTTAATAATTCCTCGTGTGCAAAGCATTATACCTCAGTAGTTACCTCAGAACCATTTTAGTGAAAGAGAAGGTATAAATACATTATCATTTAAAAACTAATCTGAATATATCAGAATTTACAAATTGGATAAACCCAACTGATTATTTTCAATAGTTGGTTCTTCCAACAGCATTTAAATAAATAGATAATAGTGCATGCTAATTGTAAGAAGCATGTCTATTGTATAAAGCCAGATTGATATGTATATTTTTAACTTTTTCTTGTTTCTTCTACTTGTCTATTTCTTTTTCTCATCACAGATTTTGGTAAAAGTGGTATTGGTCATTATCCTTACGTATGAGCAAAGAGAGAAACATATTTCTCCACTCAATTATGTCAATTTTTTTAAAGTAGCAAAAACCTCTGTTTGTTTTTTATACTTTTAAAGACAATGTCTCACTATGTTTCCTGGGCTGGATTTGAACTCCTGGGCTCAAGTGATTCTCCCACCTCAGTCTGCCAAGTAGCTGGGACTACAGGCATGCACCACCGTGCTTTGCTTAAGAACCTATTTTTTTTTTTAAAAAAAGCATAAACATTATTAGCACAAACAAAATGAAATACATATACAATTTAGAGTAATATTTAAAGTAACATAAATACCTAGATGCAGTTAAACACTTCACTCACTAAAGTTTAATCATTTTAATTTGCTACATTTGCTTTTTAATGTTACATTGGTGTTTTCACTCCCTGTCCCACCCCAAATATGAATAGTATTAATTCACCTCCACCTCCATTAAAAATACATATATTTAAAATCTACAGGTTGGGGTCAGTGTTTGGAAGGGAGGTTTCTGCTGAAACTCCACATGTGCTGCTTATACTGGTTGATGCTTTTGATATTCTCACCCCCTGAGGTCAGGAGAACACAGACAGGAGAGTAAGTGGCAACTGTAGCAACCCCAGGCTTTGTGGCACTTCTCTCCAGAAGATGCAAGGGTATTTTCTGCACATCAGCACTGGCCCTGACAGTAGGAAATTTCTATTTACTTTAAAATGGTTGTAACAAAAACTTGGCTCTCTCATTTGCAAAACCAGCTGTCTATAGTAAAGCTGGACCTTCTCTTTGAGCCAGGCTGAGGCCAAAGATGTCATGTGGCAGCTGCATGTGGAGGCCATGAGTGGCCCATTAACCAGGTCTGGGGTGAGGCTGCTGATTCTGCAACATGGAGCTCACTCTGGAGGCCAGCCCAGTCAGGAAGGGCACTACCCTTCTCAGTCTCAGGATGGTGATCTGAGGGCCCTCCACGACACAATGGGGACTTCAGCCCAGGCATGGACCACTGTGGTGCTTTCCCTCCCTCCATAAGACAAATGGATGACCACAGGTCCCAGCAACGCCTGGAGCCCACTTGGGCCTTTAATATCCCATCTTGTCACTTCTCAAGACCCTGCCGACTCCACTGAAAGGGCTGGGGAGGCAGTCCAAAGATGAGAATTATAGATTTACCTTAAAAAACATATATATATATGTAATTTTATTTTTATTTTTACCTTTCTAAGCATCAAATTCTCATTCTGTTGCTAGGCTGGAGTACAGTGGAGTGATCACAGATCATTACAGTCTTGACCTCCTGAGTTCAAGTGAATCTCACACCTCAGCCTCCTAGTAGCTAAGACTACAGGTGTAGTTTTTATTTTTTTAAGCTTTTTGCAGAGACAGGGTCTTGCTTTGTTGCCCAGGCATGGTAAACACCTGGCTTCAAGTGATCGTCTCACCTCAGCCTCCCAAAGTGCTGGATCCCAGTTAGCCACTGCATTCAGCCCCCAAATTATAATTTAGTTTTATCGTCTACCCTTTTGTGATTATGTATCTCAGTTCAACAAGCCTTTAGTTACATCTAGGTATAATCAAGGGCTTTCTGTGTGTCAAGTGGTTATCTATGATTGGACTTTTCCTCTTCTCCCCATGTGTTCCCCCACCATTAAATTTTAAGGAGGTACTCTTTCCTCATTATCTACACTCTTTGAACAGTAGGTTTCAGAGTACTTACCCCTGTAAATTCCCTTTGAATTATGGCATTTTAGTCATTTTTCACAAATATTGAACTTCAATTTCAGAGCCATCAGGAGGGGCTGATTTTTTTTTTCTATTTTTTATTTTATTATTTTTTTTTATTGTACTTTAGGTTCTGGGGTACATGTGCAGATCATGCAGGATCGTTGCATAGGTACATACATGGCAATGTGGTTTGCTGCCTCCATCCCCCCCGTCACCTATATCCGGCATTTCTCCCCATGTTGTCCCTCCCCAACCTCCCCACCCCCTGCTGCCCCTCCCCCCACCAACAGCAGACCCCAGTGTGTGATTCTCCCAGGAGGGGCTGATCTTACAGCTCTTTTATTGAAAGTATTCTATTGGTGGCAGTAGGAGTTACTGGAGAGCACTGCCACACAGAAACCAGATGAAACCAAGTCAGAAATTCTGAGTATAACTGACAAAGCCTTTATAGGACTTTAGAAGGACATTGGGTAGTAGAGGACTTGGGAAAAAGTAAATTCCCTATATTTCCTCCTCTGTGACCCACATTTGATATGGAAATGATGATTTGTCTAGTATTGGACAGAATTGCAAATAAGGATCAGTTGCCATAGAAATTTTTCTAATTTATACTAAGAAAGTACTGTAGTGCCTGCGTTAGAAAGGAGTCTCTGTTTGCTAGAAGAGCTGTGTCAGCGGGTGAGGCCTAAAACCTAAAGGCCTGAGGGGTGGTCAGGAGTGGGAGAGAACGAAGTTACTCCAGACTTTCAAGTTGTTTCTGACCCTTCACAAGAAGGGAAGTTCCTAAGGCTGAAGGAAGCAGCAGCGGAATGTTTCTGATGCAGTGGGTTGTGACCACTCTCACTGGTGTTTTCTTTCTGTCCAGAGTAAAATAGGCATCCTTCAGAAATTTCATATCATGCAACCCTGAGGAGCACTTGGCTAGATTGTGATGATTTCTGTATGTACTTTTGGTTAATCTGTTAAAGAGAAATAATGAAAAGCTGAGCAGTCTTTTTTTTTTTTTTTTTTGAAAGAAAGAAAAAGAAAGGAAAGAAAGTGAGAGTGAAAGAAAGGAAAAAAAGAATGTAAGAGAGAAAGAAAGAGGAAGAGAAAGAGGGAGAGAGAACGGGATTCTTGTTCTATTGCCCAGGCTAGAATGCAGTCTAAAAATGGATATTAAAAACCTCTTTTATGCCAATAATTGTGCTTAACAA
>CAUYLG010042910.1:0-62200 GCA_963573385.1 Cacajao melanocephalus
CCCACTGGAAGGTCTTCAAGGGCAATAACATACATGGAACTGTCCTCTCCTGTGATAACAATGCCTCCTTCCGGATACCTCCTGAACGACCTGCTTGAGGCTATTTTATAGTTAACTTTTTTAAAAAAAAAAAAAGAAGAAAGAATATACTCCAAAATAATGATAAAAATTATAGTAAATTCAGGGCCAGGCACAGGGCTCATGCCTGTAATCCCAGCACTTTGGGAGGCCAAGGCAGGTGGATCACCTGAGATCAGAGTTTGAGACCAGCCTGACCAACAGGGTGAAACGCCGCCTCTACTGAAAATACAAAAATTAGTCGGGCATGGTGGCGAGCGCCTGTAATCTCAATTACTTGGGAGGCTGAGGTTGAACTTGGGAGGCGGAGGTTGCAGTCAGCTGAGATTGTGCTACTGCACTCCAGCCTGGGTGAGAGAACAAAACTCCATCATCTCAAAAAAAAAAAAATTGCTAAATTGAGTTTATTATTTGCAGTTCATTCGAGGATTATCTTATAATTTCTGCATTTAATTTGGCAAACTTTTCACCATTTTGGCCAGGCTGGTCTCAAACTCCTGACCTTGTGGTCCGCCCGCCTTGGCCTCCCAAAGTGCTGGGATTACAGGTGTGAGCCACTACATCCCTCAAGAGAGGATGTATGACAGGCTGCCTGCAGAAAAAGCAACATTCTTTTGTCAACAAGAAGGTCTTAGGATGCGACACTTGAATTTTACTTGGAGGAACTGGGTCCCTGGACAGGCAGCCACCTGCTGACCTAAACCAGATGGTAAAATGAGACTTAACAAAACGGTTGTGGCTGGGCGCGGTGGCTCACGCCCGTTATCCCAACACTTTGGGAAACCAAGGTGGGAGGATCATGAGGTCAAGAGATCGAGACCATCCTGGCCAACATGGTGAAACCCCATCTCCACTAAAAGTACAAAAAATTAGCCGGGCGTGGTGGTGCATGCCTGTAGTCCCAGCTACTCAGGAGGCTGAGGCAGAAGAATTGCTTGAAACAGGAAAACGGAAGTTGCAGTGAGCTGGGATCGTGCCACTGCACTCCAGCCTGGTGATAGAACGAGACTCTGTCTCAAAAAAAAAAAAAAAAAGCAGTTGTTTGCAGTTGAGATTTTAGTCTTTTGCATAGCTGAGAAGTTCCCACCCAGCTCTTTTGTTAGTAACACAGGGGCTCATGGGTGATTCTTGTTGCACAGACCACCAATGGGGTTGACAAATAGGAGGTGAGAGGCCGGGCAGTGGCTCATGCCTGTAATCCCAGCACTTTGGGAGACCGAGGTGGGTGGATCACCTGAGGTCAGGAGTTCGAGACCAGCCTGGCCAACATGGCAAAACCCCGTTTCTACTAAAAATAACAAAATTTAGCCAGGAAAGGTGGTGGGTGCCTGTAATCTCAGCTACTTGGGAGGCTGAGGCAGGAGAATCACTTGAACCCAGGAGGAGGAGGTTGCAGTGAGCCAAGATCCCACCATTGCACTCCAGCCTGGGCAACAAGAATGAAACTCCATCTCAAAAAAAAAAAAAAAGGAGGTGAGATGCTGCTGTCCTGTCGGGTTGGTGGCAGCAGTTCTAATTTCCTGGTCATAGCGGGATGAGAGATAAAGAAAACAGATCTGTGCACACCACTGCGATGAGTCGTGAGAATGTCTACAGTTGTCTGGTTCTGCTGCAGCCCCAAGCACTGACCCTCAGATGGCTCACGTGGCCTGCTGGGACTCACACAGAGAGGTGCCGCTTTTCCTCTGAAGATGCTCAGGAGATAGTCTTTGGGTGGGCTGATGTGTCTTTAACACTTTGTGTCCTTTTCTTACTCTTCATCCTTTTTAATTTTTAATTTTATTATTATCTTTTGAGATGGAGTCTCGATCTGTTGCCCAGGCTGGAGTGCAATGGCGTGATCTCGGCTCACTGCAATCTCCATCTCCCAGGTTCAGGTGATTCTCCTGCCTCAGCCTCCTGAGTAGCTGGGACTACAGGTGTGCGCCACTACACCCAGCTGATTTTCGTATTTTTAGTAGAAACGGAGTTTTACCATATTGGCCAGGCTGGTCTTGAACTCTTGACCTTGTGATCCACCTGCCTTGGCCTCCCAAAGTGCTGGGATTACAGGTGTGAGCCACTGCGCTCAGCCTATTTATTTATGTTTAAACAGAGTCTTGGTCTGTTGCCCAGGCTAGGAGTGCAGTGGCAACAATCATAGCTCACTACAGCCGCTACCTCCTGGGCTCAAGGGATCCTCCTGCCTCCTGTAGCTGGGACTACAGCCATGCGCCACCATGTCTGGCTTTGTTTGTTTGTTTGTTTGAGACAGGGTCTCACTCCTGTTGCCCAGACTGGACTGCAGAGGTGTGATCTCAGCTCACTGCAGCCTTGACTTCCTGGGCTCAGGTGATTCCTCCACCACAGCCTCCTGAATAGCTGGGACTACAGGCACACACTACCACACCCAGCTAATTTTTGTATTTTTTTGTAGAGATAAGTCTCACTATGTTGTCCGGGCTGAACTCCTGGACTCAAGCAATTCTCCCGCCTGGATCTCCCAAAGTGATGGGACTAACAGCATGAGCCACTGTGCCTAGCCTCTTCTTCCTTTTTAACAAAAGAAACAACTCAAAAAGGCAGTGATGTTTGGCTAGATTTAATAACATACTTTGGCTTTTATTGTATTCACCTTTTTTTTTTTTGACACAGAGTCTCCCTCTGTCGCCCAGTCTGGAGTGCAGTGGCGCAATCTCGGCTCACTGTAACCTCTGTCTCCTGGGTTCAAGCGATTCTCCTGCCTCAGCCTCCCAAGTAGCTGGGATTACAGGTGCGTGCCACTATGCCCGGCAAATGTTTTGTATTTTTAGTAGAGATGGCGTTTCACTGTATTAGCCAGGATGGTCTTGATCTCCTGACCTTGTGATCCGCCTGCCTCAGCCTCCCGAAGTGTTGGGATTACAGGCGTGAGCCGCTGCCCCTGTTCAGCAATTTGAGCTTTAAGGTGGCAGAAAAAGATGGCAAAAATCTGAAGATGGTAAGGAATGACCTCAGTTAGCAAGGGGAGTGCTGGTGGCCATTTCATTGCTCTGAGACTTGCTCTTCTCATCTGTCAAATGAAGGTTATTGCTTTTATTTGCAGAAGGGTCTCAAGAGCTAGACATAATATGTATAAACTCCCTGGCCAAAGTAAAGCTGTATTATTGATAAGTTTATTAGTATTACAAATGTAAGAGAGAGACCCACAGCTCCCTGATCCTTGAAACGGTAGTAGCTGTTTGCAAGTAATAGTGTGACCTGCCAGTGCTGAAATTAGATTGATAGTTGCTTCTTTTTTGTTTTTAATATATATATTTTTTTCCTAGAGGAGTTTTTCTTCACTCCTCAAGCACTCAGCTCTTAATGGGCTTTGGTGGAAGACCTGGGGCAGCATCTGCAGGATTAAATCCAGATGGGGGTGTTCTGTCCTTGCAGGCTGCAGAAGCTGAATTTCTGATTACATTTCTGCGACTGGCACAACTCACCCAGTAATTGGAATTACTTTGCACAACCCAATAGCTTCACATGCAGTTTGGGAAGCACATAAGCTTGAAGACACTCGCTTCAGAAACGTCCCTGACAGCTGCACCCTCTACTATGTTTCCAGTGACTAACTTTTTTTTTTGTTTTGAGACAAGGTCTCACTCTGTCGCCCAGGTTGGAGTGCAGTGGTATGGTCTAGGTCTCTGCTAACTGCAACCTCCCCCTCCCGAGTTTGAGGGATTCTCCTGCCTCAGCCTCTCCCCTGTAGCTGGGATTACAGGCGCCTGCTACCACGACCAGCTAATTTTTGTGTTTTTAGTAGAGAAGGGGTTTCACCATATTGCCCAGGCCAGTCTTGAACTCCGGACCTCAGGTGATCCACCCGCCTCCACCTTCCAAAGTGCTGGGATTACAGGCTTGAACCACCCCGCCTTTTTTTTTTTTTTTTTTTAGTTGTTAACGCTGGGCTGGTTTTGCAGCACATTGCTTTATGTTCCACCTGCGGCATCTAACCCGACCGCTGAGGGCTGTCTCTGCTGGGGGAGAAGCAGTCTAACAGCAAGACAGCGGCCAGGAGGAGCGTGGCCCCGCGGGTTGCGGGTCCCCGCTGAGGTGGCAAGGTCCGGGCACCACGTGCTGCCAGGCGTCTGCCCACAGTCTAGCAGCAGGCAGGAGGTTGGTGGGAGACTGATAAAAACCCGTCCCCAGGGGTCACCCTTTCCCTCCTAAACCAAGTTCATCCCTAATCCTCAACACTCACTTTTGTCCTAATACCCTCCACCAGCCCGAGAAAGAAAAAGAATACAAAAATAATAAAAGAGCCCCGTTTTGCAGCCGAGAAAACTGAGGTCTGTAGTGGTGGTTAAGAACCGCTCCGGGCCAGGCGCAGTGGCGCGCACAAGTAATCCCAGCACTCCGGGAGGCTAACTAGGGATGATCACTTAAGGTCGGGAGTTCAAGGTCAGCCTGAATATCAAAGGGAGACTCCGCATCTATTTAAAAAAAAAATGACGGGCGCAGTATCTCACGCCTCTAATCTCAGCAGTTGGGGAGGCCGAGGTGGGCGGATTACGAGGTCAGGTGTTCAAGACCAGCCTAGCCAACATGGTGAAACCCTATCTCTACTAAAGATGCAAAAAATTAGCCGGGCGTGGTGGCTAGAGCCTGTAATCTCAGCTACTTAGGAGGGTGAGGCAGGAGAATCGCTTGAACCTGGGAGGCAGAGGTTGTAGTGAGCTGAGATAACGCCACTGCACTCCAGCCTGGGAGACAGGGCGAGACGCGGTGGCGCGCACCTGCAGTCCCCGCTACTTGGGAGGCTCAGACTGGAGCATCGCTTGATCCTGGGAGGGCCAGGCTCATTCGAGATCGCAACACTGCCCTTCAGCTTGGGCGACAAGAGCGAGATCCCGTCTGCTAAAAAAAAAAGAACTGTGCTCAAGGACATCGCTGTTTCTAGGGCACAAATCCCCTCCTGGCCACCTCGCTCAGGGCCGTCCGCGACCCCAGCGGATCCCACTAGTCTTTGCAGCCGGGACGGGGGATCGGCTAGGTTGACCCCTTGCTAAGAAGCCCCAGTAGTCCGGGCAAGGCGCTCGGCTGCAAAGCCGACGCTCCCTCAGGCCTGGGCTCCCCTCCTGGGGAAAGCTTTTCCAGACCGCCGGGTCCTGGGCCCAGAGCTCCCGCCGCTCCCTCAACGTGGCGTCGCTTCTGGCCCCTTCCCCCGCGGCGCGCCGGCGAGGGACGCGCTTGGACCCACATCCTCCTCATTGACTACCCGGGCTCCAGGACAGGGCGCAGGTCCCCAGACAGAGGCTTCGCTGCGGCCCCTGACACCTCTGTGCCTTCCCTGCGCCTTCGCGGCGCTCGCAAAGTTGAGCCAGCCCCGACGCCCAGAGACAACCCCGAGGCGCCGCGCCCAGGGCGCAGGTCTCTGGGTGACGAGCGCCGCTAGGGGCGCGGGCTCGGGGCCCGGGGCGCGGCGGGGAGCGTCTCTAGGGCTCCGGGGTTGGGTCCCAGGCGGGGCTAGAAGGCCCGTGGGACTGGGCGGGAGTGGAGGGGCGGGGAAGGGCGGGGAGAGGGGCGGGGCCGCGCGTCCTCTCCGGCCAGCCTTGACCGCCGCGGCTCAGTCCGCCCTTCGCGCCCGAGCCGCCAGCATGACCGACGCGCTGCTGCCCGCGACCCCCCAGCCGCTGGAGAAAGAGAACGATGGCTACTTTCGGAAGGTGGGCGGCCTTGGGCGGGCGGGAACCTGCGGGCTCCAGACCTCCTTCCTCCCAGGCAGTGCAGAGGCTGCGGGAGCGCGCGGTCGGGGTCCACCAGGCCGGGAGGGGGAGGGGGCGCAGTGGGCCGGCGCTGGCCGGACGGAGCCCGGCGGGGAGGAAGGAGGGCGGCGGTGTTCCTGGCGTCCAGGGCAGGTGGCATCCAGGGCTGGGCGGGGAGTACGGGAGGCGCATGTGGCCGCACCGCGCAGGTGCGGGCTTAGGACCTGGAGGGGTGATCGGGTCCCCCCCACACACACACCTGGCGCTTGCGATCCCTAGTGCCTGGGGAAAGGACCGTTTCCTGGCTGCGCTGGCGCCCTTGGCTTCTGGGAGCGTTGCAGGAGTGCTTGGTGGGAGCACGGATGGAGATAGAAAGACCATCCCAGGAGGGTTGGCGGTCTCCTATTTGAGGAGACGGGGTCTCGCTCTGTCGCCCAGGCTGGAGTGCAGTGGCGCGATTATAGCTCACTGCAGCCTCGACCTCCTGGGCTCCGGCGATCCTCCAGCCCCAGCCTCCGAGTAACTGGGACTGCAGGCGCGCCACCTCGCCAGGCTAATTTTTTGTAGAATTGGGGTCTCGCTCTGTTGTCCAGACTGGTCTCGAACTCTTGGGCTCAAGGGATCCTCCCACCCCTGTTTCCCAAAGTGCTAGGATTACAGGCGTGAGCTACTGCGCCTGGCCAGCGGTCTCTTTTTGCCTCCAAAAGCCTTCTACGTCCGCCTGTAGGACTCTTCATGGGGCAGGGGAGAGCTGCTGGTGGGAGGGGGCCTCTGGCGTTGCCCCCTCCTCGGCTCCGGGTCGCCCAGGAGCCACAAGTGAGGCCCGCGGTCTTGCGCGTCTCAGTGTGTGCTAAAGCGGATTTATCTTGTTGTCCGGGAGACTTGGCGGGGGCCGGCTGCGGGCGCGGGCGGGCCTCGCGGGCTCTTGGCACGTCCCAGGAGCTCTGAGGCTCACATTGCCGCCTTCTGCCCAGAAGATAACAGGGAGCTCAGTGCCTCAAAAGCGACCCCAGCCCGCGGAGCAGAGGTCGTGGGATACCCGCAGGTGGCAGGACCTGGGCTACAAGGATGGTTTGGAGCTGGGAGTCATGGTTATACCTTCCACGCCTTCCTCCCTCTAGGTCCCGAGGGAGTCTAAAAATAGCTTTTGGCCTTTGGCCAGGGATCACTGAGTGGGTGGAGAGATTGTTGTTGATTTTTGTTTTTATAATAGATACGACAGTGCGTAATTATAAATAGGGAAGTGAAACTGTTTCCCACAAACGAATCCATTCTTGATTGTTCAAAGCCTAAGGATCCAGTTCCTAAATGGTCTTGGCGTCTTGCTCCTTCTCCCCCAGGTGACACAGAGAGATGGGGCTTTGCTCACTGGTGAGGGGCCCTGGGCAGGATAGTGTGGGACAGAGTGGGAAAACTTTTTTGTGAAGTTGCTTTTAGCATTAAAAAAAAAAAAAAAGTAGTTTTGAGGTATATTTAAGTTCAAAGATGTCATCATGGAATTACAGGATTATAGCTTCTAATTATGTGTGGCGTTTGGGACAGAGGATCACAGGCTATGGAATTGCAGGAGGAGGCCTGGCCTGGGAATTCCTATGTCTGTCCTCAGGCCCCGGGGCTTGACTGCCACTCCCACAAAATTGCTGTGTGGCCTCCCGCAAGTTGCTGCCTCTTTCTCGGACCTTTCCTCCCCAGATTGTTCTCTCAACAGGTGTAGCTCTGGAACTCCACCAGCACCTGCGGGAAAATGGCAGCGAGAGGAGTACACCTGAGGAGTACACCTGTGAGGGGTGGGCCCAAGCCTTCCAGAACACGTTTTCCTGTGGGAGTCCTCCACGTCTGCCAGCCCAGGGGAGGACTTCTTGGCACCGCACTGGGAAAGACAGTGGATGGCCAAGGGAGCTAGGAAAGGTGCACAGTTGGGTGTTTTTCGCTTTTTAATTTGTTATTATTATTTTTTGAGGCAGAGTTTTGCTCTTGTTGCCAAGGATGGAGTGCAATAGTGCGATCTCGGCCCACTGCAGCCTCTGCCTCCTGGGTTCAAGTAATTCTCCTGCCTCAGCCTCCCGAGTAGTTGGGATTACAGGCGCCCACCACCAAGCCCAGCTAATTTTTTGGGGGGGACGGAATTTCTCTTGTTGCCCAGGCTGGAGTACAGTAGCTCAATCTTGGTTCACTGCAACCTCAGCCTCCCTGGTTCAAGTGATTCTCCTGCCTCAGCCTCCTGAGTAGCTGGGATTACAGGCATGTGTCACCATGCCTGGCTATATTTTTGTACTTTTAGTAGAGACTGGGTTTCTCCATATTGGTCAGGCTGGTCTTGAACTCCCGACCTCAGGTGATCCGCCCGACTCAGCCTCCCAAAGTGCTGGGATTACAGGCGTGAGCCACCGCACCCAGTGTATTATTATTTTTTTTTTTTTGAGATGGAGTCTCACTCACTCTGTCACCCAGGCTGGAGTGCAGTGGCCTGATCTTGGCTCACTGCAGTCTCTGCCTCCTGAGTTCAAGCAAGCCTCCTGAGTAGCGAGTAGCTAGGATTACAGGCGTGTGCCACCACACCTGGCTAATTTTTGTATTTTTAGTAGAAATGAGGTTTCACCATGTTGGCCAGGCTAGTTTCGAACTCCTGACCTTAAGTGATCCACCTGCCTCAGCCTTCCAAAGTGCTGGATTACAGGCATGAGCAACTGCACCTGGCCACGTTTTTTAGATGCAGTTTCTCTGGTGCTGGCTGAGAGAATCAGGGGTGCAAAATAAGAGGACTCATTGCTTTACTTAAAAGCATCAATTTTCAAAATGAGACCTTGTAACAATTGTTGTGCAGCTACTCCATGTTAAGTCATTCCAGTTCAAAGAGTCTATTTGTCTTAGGAAAATAAAAGGTGTTGATGTTGAATCTTTCCTCATCTATGGCCTGAGCCAGTTTGACCTAAAGCAAATGCGGGCCGGGTATGGTGGCTCATACCTGTAATCCCAGTAGTTTGGGAGGCTGAGGCAGCGGGATCGCTTGAGGCCAGGCATTCCAGACCAGCCTGGGAAACATAGCAAGACCCCATCTCTACAAGAAGTTTATTTAAAAAAGTAAAAATTAAAACAAAACAAAATGCCGGCCAAATGAAAGGCAGGTGCTGTCCAGGTGAAGAAGGGGAGGAAGAGCCCTTCAGGCAGAGGGAACAGCTTGTTGAGAGCTGTGGCATTGTGAGTGCTTTGTAGGGACCCCCGGGGTGTGGAGGTGTTAGTGGGAACCAGGCAGTTCAGGGTCATGCATCTTGATTGACCTGGGAACTGTGGAATCCATCAAAGTATTTAAAGCAGGACCTGACCTGTGAGATTTGTGTATGAGAAAGACCACTTCAATCCCTGAATGGTGAATGGGTGAGGGATGGGAAAGAAGCTATGGTGGAGCCAGGCAGGGAGGCATTGGGGGGGATTTAGCCCCTTTTAATACCTATCATCTTTGCCCTTCCTTCTCTGTTAGGGACTATTGATGATACACAGTCAGTGACAGAAAGTGCTGTGGGTGGGGTGGGGTGCCTCACACCTGTAATCCCAGCATTTTGGGAGGCCGAGATAGGAGGATCACTTGAGGCCCAGAATTTAAGACCAGCCTGGGCAACATAGCAAGACCCCATCTCTACAAGAAGTTTAAAAATCAGCCTGGCATAGTGGTGTGTTCCTGTAATCCCATATACTCAGGAGGCTGAGATGGGAGGATATTCCAAGCCCAGGAAGTCAAAGCTGGAGTGAGCTGTTATCATGTTACTGCACTCCAGCCTGGATGAAATAGCAAGACCCTTTCTAAAAAAAAAAAAAAAAAAAAAGGGCAATGTAAACACAGCCTCAGTGACCCATTCTTTCCACCAGCTTGTACCCTTAGCTCAGACCAGGGGGCCACAGTGAAGGCAGAGATTCCAGGGATGAGGAAGTTGGAATGAAAGACCTGGAGAAAAGGCAGTGTCTGGCAGGCAGGGAAAGAACTGATGGGACAGGTTATGGCAGGGAAGGAGCTGCCAATGAGAATCCAAAATGCCTGCCTATTAGCCAGGTATGGTAGCACCGCCTGTGGTCCCAGCTACTTAGGAGGCTGAGGCAGGAGGATCGGAGAGTGTGGGAGGTGGAGGCTGCAGTGAGCCAAGATCATGCCACTGCATTCCCGCCTGGGCAACAGAATGAGACCCTGTTTCAAAAAAAAAAAAAAAAAAGTTACAATGCCTGCCTGAGGCGTCTGGTCATGCGCCTCCTCGAGATGGGGTGAACGTGGAGGCCAGTGCATGGATGGGTAGACTTGAGGCCCCCATGGGATATCCACATGGCGGTCCCAGTGGAGAGCACCCTCCATGGGCCCACAGCCATGCAGACGCCCTGGCTGGAGATGCAGATTTGGGTGGCACCAGTTGGGAAGCAGTCGGGGTATTGAGTGAAAGGATGTGGGCTAGAAGGGAAGAGTTCCTCCGCTTTAGGGGTGGGTAGAGAGGTGGGAGGGAAGCCACAACGGTGGCAGTGTCTAGGAAGCTGAGAGGTCAGTCTTGTTAGCGGAGCAAGCCTTGGCAAGTCAGAAGGATGCTGAAAGGTCCTGGATTTAATCCTTTAGGAGTCTTTAGGAAATGCATAGTTGAGAGTTGGGGACAAACGTCAGTGTGACAGGGTACAGGGGGAGAAGGGCAGGGAAAATATTGTTAGAGACAGAGAGGAACTGAGGAAAGAGAAGGCAGCTTTGTTTTATAATGAGGAAGTCCAGAGCCAGTTAAAGACAAAGGTGAGAAAGTTGGGTGGGGATGGCTGGAGATTCAGAGAGAGGGTAAGCTGGGGAGGGGTCGCAGGAGTTGAGGAGGGGGTGAGGGTTGCCAACCGCAGCTGCATTGATTGGGTGGCTGAGCCAGCCGGGGGCAGTGAGTGAGGACCCCTGATACTGGAGATGTAGTTGGAATGTTGGAGCATCTCTCCCCAGGTCAGGCTTCCCATCCTGTTTTTGTTTTTTTTTTTTTTTTTTTTGAGATGGAGTCTTGCTCTGTCCCCCAGGCTGGATGGAGTGCAGTGGTGCAATCTCAGCTCCCTGCAACCTCCACCTCCCCGGTTCAAGCAATTCTTGTGCCTCAGCCTCCCAAGTGGCTGGGATTACAGGTATGCACCACCATGCCTGGCTAATTTTTGTATTTTTTAGTAGAGATGGGGTTTCACCATGTTGGTCAGGCTGGTCTCTAACTCCTGACCTCAAGTGATTCACCTGCCTTGGCCTCCCAAAGTGCTGGGATTATAGGCGTGAGTCCTTGCACCTGGCCCTGTGTCTTGACTGTTGGGATTTTGTGCACACTGAAGGATCAAATGAATTTCCACTAAAGTCAGGCTTCTCTTTCATCCTGTTCTCTGTGTCATGCCTTTCCTCCCCTTTTCTTTAAAATGCCATTCTGCTCCATTCATCCGAAAAGGATTTATGGAGTGACAGCTCAGTGCCTGACCCCTCGGGAGGTTCAGCGGCACTCCCGACCCTGACTCGATATGGTTTCTTTGGCAGAAGTTCCCAGCAGGTCTCATTTCCTGGAGTGCTGGGCAGGGCTGGGAATTGGTGCTTTGTTGGGATGGCTCTGGCCATGCGTGATGCTTGAAAAGGAATCAGCCTCTTGGCTTTTTTTTTTTTTTTTTTTTTTTTTATTTGGATTAATTCACCGTCACCCAGGCTGGAGTGTAGTGGTAGACTCTCAGCTCACTGCATCCTCCACCTCCAGGGCTCAAGCGATCCTCCTACCTTAGCCTCTCGAGTAGCTGGGATTACAGGCGTTGGCCACCATGCCTGGCTAATCTTTGTATTTTTAGTAGAGATGGGGTTTCACCATGGTGGCCAGGCTGGTCTTGAACTCCTGACCTCAAGTGATTCGCCCGAGTTGGCCTCCCAAGTGCTGGGATTACAGGCAAGAGCCACTGTGCCTAGCCTGGAATCAGCCTCTTGGCTAGAGAGCAAAAAGTGGGGTAGTCCACGGGCCTTAAACAGAGCTTCAACTGTGTCTTGTGCACCTAATTGCTCAAAAGTTCCTTATGTGGGCTGGACATGAATCCTGAATGTGTAAGACAGTCACTGGTGGGGGATGGAAGGAGTCCCCTTGATTTTTTTTTTTTTTTTTTTTTTTTTTTTTTTTTTTGAGATGAAGTTTCTCTCTTGTTGCCTAGGCTAGAGTACAGTGGTGTGATCTCAGCTCACTACAACCTCCGCCTCCTGGGTTCAAGCAATTCTCCTGCTTTAGCCTCCCGAGTAGCTGGGATTACAGGCATGTGCCACCACGCCCAGCTAATTTTTGTATTTTTAGTAGAGATGGGGTTTCAGCATGTTGGCCAGGCTGCTCTCAAACTCCCAACCTTAGGTGATCCACCTGCCTCAGCCTCCCATAGTGCTGGGATTACAGGGGTGAGCCATTGTGCCCGGCCCAGGACTCCCCTTATTAATTGGCCTTTTTGGAATCAGGTAGGATGACTTGGCTGTACAGAGCCTCAGAACCTAACTTAGTCTCCAGATGGGCATTGACGCCCCCAGTACAGACCTCCTGATCTCCGCTGGCACCTTGGGAGGTCTCTGAAAAAAGAAAACTTTCAGGTCTATTGTAAAATCATGTCTCTCTCAGTTTTTTTCTTCTCTTTTCTTCTCTTTCCTTCCTTCCTTCCTTCTTTTCTTTTTTCTATTGGTACATCAGTACCAATAGAGCAACCTCAGCTCTATTGGTACTGATGTTACCCCTCTGGCTGTTTAGATCCATCCCCTTGGAGCCTTGAGGCAGTTACCAGGTGGAGAGGGAGGGAGGCAGAGGAGAGTAAAGGTTGGTGATGCTTTGCTTTTCTTTTCTGTTCTGTTCTGTTCTTTTCTTTTCTTTTTCTTTTTCTTTTCTCACTCTGTCACCTAGGCTGGAGTACAATGGCACGATCTTGGCCCACTGCAACCTCCACCTCCCAGGTTCAAGTAAGTCTCCTGCCTCAGCCTCCCGAGTAGCTAGGAGTACAGGCTGCCACCACGCCCGGCTAAGTTTTGTGTTTTTTTGGTTTTTTGGTTTTTTTTGGACCTGAAGGAAGAAGGTTTTGTATTTTTAGTAGAGACGGGGTTTCACCATATTAGTCAGGCTGGTCTCAAACTCCTGACCTTGTGATCTGCCCACCTCTGCCTCCCAAAGTGCTGGGATTACAGGCGTAAACCACTGCGCCTTACCTTTTTTTTTTTCTTCATGACAGGGTGTCGCTGTGTCATCCAGGCTGGAGCACAGTGGCATGATCATAGCTCACTGCACCCTCGACCTCCCAGGCTCCAGCAATCCTCCTTTGTCTCAGACTCCTGAGTAGCTGGGACAACAGGTATGAGCCACCAAGCCTGGCTAATTTTTTATAGAGACAAGTTCTCATCACTGTGTTGCCCAGGCTGGTCTTGAATTCTTTGGGGTCAAGCCTCAGCCTCCCGCAGTGCTGGGATTACAGGCATGAGCCACCACACCCGGCTTTCCCTGGCTTCTCACGGTATTTTTTTCTTTCTCATTATGTTACTGTGTTTAAACAGAAGTACAGCTCTATAAGATTACTATAAATTACTTTCTCAAAAAGCCAACCGATGGAAATGTAACTTCTTTTCCCCAGATTTTTATGCACTTCCTACTGAAAATCTTGGAAGAATTATTGTGCTCTGGCCTATAGTTAAATGCAGAGTAATGTAAGTTTCTAGAATGCTGCATCGTGATAGCAGATTCCTTTTCTGCAACTGCCCCTGTACCCCGTAGTATTAAAACTCACAGGAAAATCTCTTCTTGACCATGAAGAAAAGCAGCTGGAAAGAAACTAGAGAAAGCCTTTCCCCAGGGCGGTTGAAAGGCTGGAAATGAAAGGTCTTGGCACTCTCTGGAAGAAGAGAGTGAGTACACAGTGAGGCATTGTCACTTCTTATCTCTGCCTCTTCATCCTTTGGGAATGCTAATGCCCCCAAATGAATTTAGCTCCTTTGTTTTTACTCAAGAGCTGTAGGAGAAGTTGTTTCTTGTTCACAGAAAACTCCAGGCTGATGGGGCCTCTGGGTTCATTGTGTCCTGGTTTATGGTCTCTAATGGCTCTGGGGCTTCCTGGAGGCTCTGGCAGAGAAGGAAGGAGGATAATTTTTGTTTGTTCTTGTTTGTTTTAACCCAGAAGCCCCTTGCAGTCCTCTGCAAGGAGCAGGGATCTACTCTCGGAATGAGCAGCATTCATCTTAGTGAGGGCTAATTTCATGTTAGACACTTGTGTATATCCTTTATGAGCACACGTGTGGATGAGGAAGCCTTCGGTCGGGCTGAGTCTACCAGGCACAGCGTGGGTCATGCGGGATCAGCAACCTCAGCTCTATTGGTACTGATGTTACCCCTCTGGCTGTTTAGATCCATCCCCTTGGAGCCTTGAGGCAGTTGCCAGGTAGAGAGGGAGGGAGGCAGAGGAGAGTAAAGGTTGGTGAGGCTGACCCCACCCCTGATTTCCCCATCAAGGTCTAATCAGATTTTTTTTTTTTTTTTTTTTTTTTTAGACGGAGTCTCGCTGCATTGCCAGGCTGGAGTGCAGTGGTGCAATCTCGGCTCACTGCAACCTCTGACTCCCGGGTTCAACGATTGTCCTGCTTCATCCTCCTGAGTAGCTGGGATTACAGGCATGCGCCACCACACCCAGCTAATTTGTGTATTTTTAGTAGAGATGAGGTTTCTCTGTGTTGGCCAGGATGATCTCAATCTCCTGACCTCATGATCTGCCTGCCACGGCCTCCCAAAGTGCTGGGATTACAGGCGTGAGCCACCATGCCTGGCTGATTTTTTTTTTTTTTTTTTTTTTAGGGTAACAGAATCTGGCTCTGTCACCCAGGCTGGAGTGCAGTGGCACCATCATAGCTCACTGCAGACTTGACCTCCTGGGCTCAAGTGATCCTCCTGCCTCAGCCTCCCAAGTAGCTGGGGCTACAAACATTAAAAATCACACCTGGCTGATTTAAAATTTGTTTTTTTTTTTGGTAGAAATGGGGTCTTACTGTGTTGACTAAGCTGGTCTTGAACTCCTGGCCTCAAGCAATCCTCCCATCTCAGTGGTGGGCTATTTAGGTGTGAACCACTGCACCCAGCCCTTAGCCAGATCTTGAAGGCCAGGCTGGATGCAGTCTGACTGTGGCCTTGAAGAGGGTCTGCCCAGCTGCATGATATCTGCCATCAGCCCCAAGGGCCTGCATTACCAACAGCCCTCCACTGGGGGATCCTGGCCGGGAGGTGTCCCTTGGCAGAAACAGAATTTTCAGGGTGACTCAGAGGAGAGTCAACGTGATGAGCTGTAACACTGTAAATGTCCCTTGTTTCCTGGGGCTATTTAGATGATTGCCACAAGCCATGTGATGCTACTGGGCACTGGCCTGATCAACACTTCCTCCTCTGGCTCAGGTACCAGAGTCCCATGACACAAAGGCTGCATTGGAGGTGGCCATAAGGCACAGTGAAACTGCAGGTACAGCTCAGCCAGAGGCTGGGTGTCTGGCAGAGAGGCAGTAATGGGTGCCACGGGAGGACAAGGTGCCCCACTTGCAGCACTAGGGACAGAGAGACAACGGTGAATGATGTGAGTCCCTCAGGGCTACCCATTCAGACCCTCAGGGTTCCCTATGGCCAGGTGTCCATTTGAGTGTAAGAAGAGAAAAGGGGCCCAGCGTGGTGGCTCATGCCTGTAATCCAGCATTTTGGGAGTCTGAGGCAGGAGGATCATTTGAGGCCAGGAGTTCAAGACCAGCCCGGACAACATGGTGAAACATCTCCTCTACTAAAAATGCAGAATTAGCTGGTCGTGATGCTTTGTGCCTGTAATCCCAGCTACTCAGGAGGCTGAGGCAGGAGAATTGCTTGAATCTGGGAGGTGGCAGTTGCAGTGAGCCGAGATTGCGCCAGTGCACTCTAGCCTGCTGGGCGACAGAGCGAGATTCTGTCTCAAGAAAAAGAAGAGAAAGGGCAGATGATCAAAAACAGGGCTGGATGCAGTGGCTCACACCTGTAATCCCAGCACTTTAGGAGGCCAGGGTGGGCGGGTCGCATGAGCAGCCTGGGAAGCATTCGTCTCTACAAAAAAGACAATAAAATTAGCCAGGTGTGGTGGTTTGGACCTATAGTTTCAGCTTCTTGGGAGGCTGAAGTGGGAGGATTGCTTGAGCCCCAGGACATTGAGGCTTCATTGAACGGAGATCATACCACTGCACTCCAGCCTGGGCAACAGAGTGAGATCCTGTCTCAAAAATAAAAAATAAGATAATAACTTAAGAGGTAGTTTCGTTTCTCTAATATTATTGTATTTAAAAAGTAACATAAGTTGCTGCAAAAAATAATCCCAGAGGTATACAAATTAAAAGTCACATGTACATAGCCTCACCTCTACCACACCAGGGATGCTTTTTAGGTAAATTGTTAGCTGGGTGCAGTGGCTCATGCCTGTAATCCCAGCACTTTGGGAGGCGTAGGTGGGCGGATCACGAGGTCAGGAGCTTGAGACCAGCGTGACCAACATGGTGAAACCCTGTCTCTGGAGAGGGTTGGTGTGTGTGTGCCTGTAATCTCAGCTACTCGGGAGGCTGAGGCAGGAGAATCACTTGAACCCAGGAGGTGGAGGTTGCAGTGAGCTGAACTCATACCACTGCACTCCATCCTGGGCAACAGAGCAAGACTCTGTCTCAAAAAAAAAAAAAACTGTTAAAACTATTGGTGTGTCCTGCCAGTTGAAATAAGCAGATTATTGGTCTAGAAATACAGTTGATTCATGGAAATATTCATGATTTGATGTGGTGGGAGACACAGTAAAAGCCTGGTTATTCAAGACTGGGTGCGGTGGCTCATGTCTGTAATCCTAGCACTTTGGGAGGCTGAGGTGGATGGATCACTTGAGGCCAAGAGTTGGAGACCAGCCTGGCCAACATGGTAAAACCCCAACTCTACTAAAAATACAAAAATTAGCCTGGCGTGGTGGCTCATGCCTGTAATCTCAGCTACTCGGGAGGCTGAGACAGGAGAATTGCTTGAATCCAGGAGGTGGAGGTTGTAGTGAGCTGAGATTGCACCATTGCATTCCGGCTTGGGTGACAGAGCAAGACTCCATCTCAAAATAAAAGCCTAATTATTCAGCGTGTTGAAAAATAACCATGATTGGCACCCAGTAGGGGTTCATAGAGATTTCTGGAACATATTGAAGGGAGCTTGTAACTAAAGATTATGGCTGTGTTGATTCATACTGAGCCCTCCTCCACCCCCGTGTGAATGGATTGGGATTCCCAGGGGAGACGGCTGGGCCCTGACCTCCATCCCTGACACCTGGCGGAGATCCTAGAAGGGCAGGAGGGCTGTTGACAGGTACCAAATTCATGTTTTTATTTTTATGGACATGGACAAGCTAGATTCTTTCCACCCAGCCTGACCTGAGTCTGCAGTGTGGTGAAAAGTTAAATTAGATGTGTGTGTGTATTGCAGGGTAATGCATGCTGTTTTCTGTGCTTTCTTGTTGATAGCTCTGGTTAACTTATAAACAAGCAATTCTGTTTTCCAGAGTTCGGTGGTTGAGGGATTGCATAACCAGGAAGGAGTGAGAAAGGCACATAAAATAATCTTTGCTGGGGAAGCAGCTAAAAACACCTGCCTTTGGTCGGGTGCAGTGGCTCACGCCTGTAATCCTAGCACTTTGGGGAGGCCGAGGCGGGTGGATCACTCGGTCAGGAGATTAATACCATTCTGGCAAACACGGTTAAACCCCGTCTATACTAAAAATACAAAAAAAAAAAAAAAAAAAAAAAAAAATTAGCCGGGAGTGGTGGCAAATGTCTGTAATCCCAGCTTCTCGGGAGGCTGAGGTAGGAGAATCAATTGAACCCAGGAGGCAGAGGTTGCGGTGAGCCAAGATTGCACAATTGCACTCCATCCTAGGCAACAAGCGCAAAACTCTGTCTCATAAAACAAACAACAAAAAAAAAAACTGCCTTCCTGTATCCCGTGGGAAGGTCTCTCTGGCTGGGAGCTAACCCAGCCCTGCCATGTCATCCCTCACTTAGTTTTAGCCTGAACCTCTAGATCCCAAGCTTGCACGTTGCCCTAAATTTGCTGGAAACACCTCTGCATGTGTGAGCTTTATCTTTGGCTGTGTGGAAGAAGGGCCTATACCGTTACCCATGGTGGAGGGGAAGCAGGTGCCAGGCACTTCCCAGAACGGAGTGGGGTCCCTGTGGGGGAAGAAAAACTGCCCCATTCCAGGAGAAGCTTGACCATCCTTTCCTTTCTTCCTGATTAACTGCCTGCCTTCAGTTGTTTTTTTTTTTTTAAACTTAACACATATTTATTTTTCACAGTTCTAGAGGTTAGAAATCAAGATCAAGGTGCCAGCATGGTCAGTTTTTGGTAAGGGCTCTCTTTCTGACTTTCTTTTCTTTTTTGTTGCCCAGGCTGGAGTGCAGTGGTGGGATCTCGTCTCACCACAAGCTCCGCCTCCGCCTCCTGGGTTCAAGCAATTCTCCTGCCTCAGCCTCCCGAGTAGCTGAGATTACAGGCATGAGCCACCGCACCCAGCTAATTTTTGTATTTTTAGTAGAGACAGGGTTTCACCATATTGGCCAGGCTGGTCTTGAGCTCCTGACCTTGTGATCGCCTGCCAGGGTCCACATAAGCGGGCCGACCCCAGGAGTCGTCTGTACAGCTAGCGATGACACTGGAGTTCACTCAGTACTTGCTTTTCTTTTTTTTTTTGGAGACAGAGTCTCGCTCTGTCACCAGGCTGGAGTGTAGTGGTGCAATCTCGGCTCACTGCAACCTCCACCTCCTGGATTCAAGCAATTCTTGTGCCTCAGCCTTCCGAGTAGCTGGGACTCCAGGCACGTGCCACCACGCCCAGCTAATTTTGTATTTTTAGTAGAGATGGGGTTTCACCAAGTTGGCCAGGATGGAGTACTTGCTTTTCTTGGGTGTTGGCTGTCTGACCACCAGTCCAAGTTTCGGGACTGATGGAAATGTCTGAACCTTAGTGTGGGAAGGGAGTAGACTCCGTGGAGGAGAAAGTCACTGTAGAACTTGTCAACAGCAGCCCCTGAGGTCAGGACAGCTCAGCTGGCCCCACAAGTGTGAGACGTTTAGCCCCAGTCCCTGGTGCAAACCCTCACTCCTGTTTCAAAGCAGCTCTGTGTTCTGTTGATAATTAATCCCAGTCTCTGAGTTGCAGAGGCTGTTCTGGAAGCTGTTTGTTCAGTGCTAAGGTCTTGTTATTAGACAAGACTGGGGGTGGGGTGAGAAATTTATGGGTGAGGATGGTAGACCCCCTACCTTGTCCCTACAGAGCAGCCCCTAGCAGGGGCTAGTAGATGGCTGATAGTTTCTGGTGATGCCAGGGAGTCTTCCTGGCAGTCTTGTCCAGGTTTACCTCTCAGGGAAGTTTCCACACAGTCCTGGGGTATTTCTGGTGTTCCCCAGCAGGGCCCAGCATCCTTACCTGTCGGGAAGAAGTAATGTGGTTTTGGGTCCAATTACTCAGTCAAATCTAACCCTAAGCGTTCCTATGCTTTATCTAGAAAGTTGACCACACAACTGTGGGCTAGTTAGGGTGTAGTGATTCCAAGCCAGCAGAAGTTGGGTAAAGTATATGAACAGAAAAAAAGTTCTTATCTGTAGGCTGGAATGGCTGCTTATCTGAACTCTGGGAATGTACATGAAGGAATTGGTTATTCAAGCTTCCCTGTAAAATGAAACACAGCAGTGGAGATCCAGGTAATTCTGAGTCAAATTGAACCATAGTCATTTTGGGAAGTGGAAAGAGACGACAGCTATTTTAGTTCTTTAATGTTAACATATTAAATTATAATAGCTTAACATTAAAGTTTGTTTGTTTTTTTTTTTTTGCGGCAGGGAGGATGGAGTCTCGCTCTGTTGCCCAGGCTGGAGTGTCCAGTGGCATGATCTCAGCTCACTGCAACCTCCATCTCCCAGGTTTAAGCTGTTCTATCACCTCAGCCTCCTGAGTAGCTGGAATTATAGGAGCATGCCACCATGCCTGGCTGATTTTTTTTAATTTTCAATAGAGACGGGTTTTGCCATGTTGGCCAGGCTGGTCTCAAACTCCTGGCTTCCAGCAATCTGCCTGTCTCAGCCTTCCAAAGTGCTGGGATTACAGGTGTGAGCTACTGTGCATGGCCAAAGATATTTTAATCTTAAATCTGAAAAAAAGACAAAATCGGGGATTGTTTCCTGCTTTAAATGATATTAACTTTAAAATCCATTCCAGGGCCAGGTGTCGTGGCTCATACCTGTAATCCCAGCACTTTGGGAGGCTGAGGTGGGTGGATCACCTGCAGTCAGGAGTTCGAGACCAGCCTGGTCAACATGGTGAAACCCCGTCTCTACTAAAAATACAAAATGTAGCCAGGAGTGGTGGTGGCCACCTATCATTCCAGCTACTCAGGAGGCTGAGGCAAGAGAATCACTTGACCTGGGAGGTGGAGGCTGCAGTGAGCTGAGATTGCACCACTGCACTCCAGCCTGGGCGACAGAGCAAGACTCTGCCTCAAAAAAAAAAAAAAATCTATTTTAACTCAGATTTGAATATTTGTGCAATTTGAACTTAGGGGAAAGTTTCCTTTCGAGACAGGGAAAATAAAATGAGGTTGTGGGGCTGTGTGGGGGACAGGTGGTGGTGATCTGCTGGGAAGTGAGAATGAGAAGTCTTTTAGTTTTATTATTTTAAATTTTTATGATTATTCTTTGTAGAAGCAGAGTCTCACTCTGTTATCCAGGCTGGAGTACAGTGGTGCAGTCATAGCTCACCGCAGCCTCAAACTCCCAGCCTCAAGCGATCCTCTGGCCTCAGCCTCCCAAAGTGCTGGGATTATAGGCTTGAGCTACCATGCCTGGCCAAGAATGAGAAATCTTTGTGGAAGGAGAATACTGGGATCCCTGAGAAGGTTTCAGCTATAGATAACTCATATCTCCCTTCTTGGGTCTGGGCCATGGTCGTGGCTTGGACAGAGAGGTTGGGGAGACCAGGTGTGTGCAGGCCTGAGATGTGACTCAGCCAGAGAGGAAGGGCAGTGTCTTCACTACTTAATATTGCCAGCCAGACCGCTCCCAGGGAGTTGCATCAGTGGGCGGGGCCTAGAGATAAGCGTCAAAGAGGAATGTGGTTCTAACTCAGGTCCTGGGGCTTCTACCTGTCTGGGGTGGGAAGAACACCATTAAGTTAAAATGAAGCTTTCATTCTAATCTTAAACTTTATAGCATGAAACGTTGTAATCCAAATACCCCAGGGCGTAATGGTCAGAGAACACAGGCAGGCAGTTTGCTGAAAAAGAAATTTAAGTGGTCAAGATTATCAGGAAAAACCTTTACCTTCACTGTTAGGATAAACATACACATTAGGAGAATGAGATATCTGTTTTTGCTTGTTAACTTGGCAAATATTAAAAATCGTAATTTTCAACTAGACAGATAAAAAGACAACCCAGTTTAAAACTGGGCACAGATAAAAAGACAACCCAGTTTAAAACTGGGCAAAGGAGGGCCGGGTGTGGTGGCTCACGCCTGTAATCCTAGCACTTTGGGAGGCTGAGATGGGCAGATCATGTGAGGTCAGGAGTTCAAGACCAGCCTGGCAAGCATGGTGAAACCCTGTCTCTACCAAAAAATACAAAAATTAGCTGGATGTGCTGGCATGCACCTGTAGTCCCAGCTACTCGGGAGGCTGAGGCAGGAGAATCGCTTGAACCCAGGAGGCGGAGGTTGCAGTGAGCCGAGATCACGCCACTGCAGTCCAGTTTGGGCAACAGACTGAAATCGTGCCTCAAAAAAAAAAAAAAAACTAGGCAAAGGATCTGAATTGATATTTCTTCTAAGAAGATATACAAATGGCCAATAAGTTCATGAATGAAAAGATATTCAACGTCATTAACTGTCGGGGAAATGCAGTTCAGAACCACAGTGCGAGAGAGCACACACACGATGTAGCGTTAATAAAAAAGATAGACCAGCACATGTATTGGTGAGATGTAGATGAATTGGAACTCTTGTGCTGTTAGCGGGGTTATAAAATTGTGTAACCACTTTGGAAGAGTGTGATAGCTCCTCAAATGGTTAAACATAGAATAAATCATATGATCTAGCCCGGGCGCGGTGGCTCATGCCTGTAATTCCAGCACTTTGGGAAGCCAAGGCAGGCGGATCACTTGAAGTCAGGAATTTGAGACCAGCCTGGGCAACATGGCAAAACCCAGTGTCTACTAAAAACACAAAAATTACCTGGACATGGTGACCTGCGCCTGTAGTCCCAGCTACTTGGGAAGCTGAGGTGCGAGAATCACTTGAACCCAGGAGTTGGAGATTGCAGTGAGCCAGGATCACATCTCTGCACTCCATTCTGGGCAGCAGAGCAAGATTCCGTCTCAAAAAAAAGTAGATAGTAACAATGAGGGGAAGCAGTCACAAGTGTGTGCCTTTCTGTCCTGGAGTATGATTGAGCTGGTCCACAGTAGCCCTAAAGGGGTTTGATCTTGTAACTGTGCCCTAGAGATATGTCTTTAATTATTTGCTGAATTAATTTATTTTTGTCACTTTGGTTGCTGAGGCTGGAGTGCAGTGGCGCAATCTCAGTTCACTGAATCCTCTGTCTCCCAGGTTCAAGCGATTCTCATCCCTCAGCCTCCTGAGTGGCTGGGACTATAGTAACACGCCACCACACCCGGCTACGTTTTGTATTTTTAGTAGAAACAGGGTTTCACTATGTTGGCCAGGCCAGTCTCTAACTCCTGACCTCAAATGATCCACCTGCCTTGGCCTTGGCCTTCCAAAGTGTTAGGATTACAGGCATGAGCCACAGCACCTGGCCGAGACCCTGTCTCTAAAATAAGTTAAATAAATAAATAAAATTGAAATAAATAAATAAAATAGATGAGAAGGAAAGACCAATTCACAGTGGCTGTTTTGGAATTATGTTATTATGAGTGACTTTTCTTTATACTTTTCAATATTTTCTCTCTAGCTGCTTTGTTTTCAGAAAAGATTTTCAAGTTAAACATTTTCCATTGTATTAAACACTGTCATCATTTTTAGAGTGGCTGACCTCTGAAGGGGCATCTCTTATTTTTCCTCAGGGCTGTAATCCCCTTGCACAAACTGGCCGGAGTAAATTGCAGAACCAAAGAGCTGCTTTGAATCAGCAGATCCTGAAAGCCGTGCGGATGAGGACAGGAGCAGAAAACCTTCTGAAGTAGGTGCCTTCTGGCTTCCCTCCCTCTACTGAGTCCTAACCATCTGTTCCCTAAACTCCCAGGCCTGGCTCTTGGTTTCAGCTTTGGGTTTCCTCCTCATTTCTGGCATCTGCGGTCGTCCCTTTCTTGTCTGGAGCTTGGTTATGTTGGAAACAGATACTTTACCCCGCCTGTTTGTGTGTTTGGGGATTGGGTGGGTGGGAGATGGATGTGGACGGTGTGGCATTTGGCCTCAATTCAGTCAGCCATCTTGGTGGGAAGCCCAATTATTGTCTTGAGGTTTGTTTTCCAGCTTTCTCTGGGACTCTTCTATTTTCTCCACTGCCTGACACTATGCCTGGTGCAGAATCTGCTTGGTAAATGTTTATTGAATATATAAAGAAAGAAAAGCAGGAAAGAGAAAGAGGGGACATTTCTATTGCCAGTGTCTACCTTGCTAATGAGAGGGCTCAGCATAGCCCCGTGCTCTAGGGCACTCATTAGTATACTCTGGTGGTAAAACAGTTACTTATCCAGCATAGAACTCAGAGAAGCCTTACTTGTGTCTAGACCCGTATAAACCCTCTCCAGGCAACAAAATGCAACAACAGACAAGGTGCCAGCTTCATTCTGTTTACAAACAGTGCAGAGTTTCTTCTTCCTTGAGTGCTGCTGGTGACTCTTGTTAGCCTGTGCCACCTTTTTGTTTGTTTGATTTGAGACGGTCTTGCTCTGTTGCCCAGACTGGAGTGCAGTGGCTCAATCTCGGCTCACTGCAACCTCTGCCTCCTGCGTTCAGGTGATTCTCCTGCTTCAGCTTCCCGAGTAGCTGGGACCACAGGTGTGTACCACCACACCTGGCTAATTTTTTCTTTTCAGTAGGGACGGCGTTTCACCATGTTGGCCAGGCTGGTCTTGAACTCCTGGCCTCAGTGATCCATCTGCCTCCCAAAGTGCTAGAATTACAGGCGTAAACCCCTGCGCCCGGCCCCATCCCACCTTTTACAATGTGTAGTTGAGGTGGGCACCACACTATTGCCCGGGTGAGTGAAAAAGATGCCTCCTGGGGCCTCAGGAAGAGACATGGAGTGCTTTTGGGGACCCAGAACCTAAAATCTAGCAGAGAAGGGCCTGGTTTACCTGCTTGAAACTGCAAGTCCCTTGGAGCTTCCTGGGACTTGCAGGGATTCCAGGGACGAGGGTGCCAAAATGTCCGGGAGGATATTGATCGTGGGTATTCCCAGTGGGTTAGCTTCATCAGTGGAGGCCTTAGGGAACCTGGAGCCTTCCTAAGAGGTTGTTTGGAAAACCAGATACACTGAATGTTTGTAAAAGAGCCACAAGGCTCTGAGGCTCCCAGCCTCTGGTCACAGACTCGAGTGAACGGTGGGATCGCCTCCTCCCCATGGGCTGCTTCCTTGAGCACTCAGTTAGGAGAAGGGGTTCTGGTCATGACCTTGGGGGCAGTTCATTTCTGAATAGGTCTGTGTTTGCTCCTTAGGCAAGACCTCTGAGATATTAAGAGGTAAAAAGAAAAGTTCAGGGCAGCACACCCTGAGTGCATGTATGTGTGTTTAATGGATGTTGTACATATACAGCCAGGTGTGGTAGCTCACGCCTGTAATCCTAGCACATTAGGAAGCCGAGGCAGGTGGATCATTTGAGGCCAGGTATTTGAGACCAGCCTGGCCAATGTGGTAAAACCCCATCTCTACTAAAAATACAAACATTAGCTGGGTATAGTGGCGCGTGCCTACACTCCCAGCTACTCGAGAGGCTGAAGCATTGAGAATTGCTTGCACCTGGGAGGTAGAGATTGCAGTGAGCCGAGATTGCGCCACTGCACTCCAGCCTGGGTGACAGAACAAGACTCTGCCTCAAAAGAAAAAAAGGGGTTGTTGTACATATGCTTTTATATATGCACAGAAGGATGAAGGTAGAAGCTGTTAGCAGATTCAGCTCTTTGGGGCAAGACTGGGGATGGGAGTAGAGGTGACTCACTTGCCATTTTATTCCTGTCAGTGTTTGAATGTGCTTCTAAGTGCATTAGTTATTTTTATTTATTATTGTGAAATACTTCAGAGGTCCAGAAGAATGATATAAGCAACCCTCTTGAACCACCCGCTCCATCAGGAAAAGCAATGCTACTGCTGTGTCGGGCTTGGCTTAGTTTAGTTTAGTTTAGTTTTGTTTTGAGACAGGGTCTCGCTTGTTGCCCAGGCTGGAGTGCAAGGTCATGATATTGGCTCACCGCAACCTCCGCCTCCTGGGTTCAAGTGATTCTCCTGCCTCAACCTCCTGAGTAGCTGGGATTACAGGCATGCATCACCATGCCCAGCTAATTTTGTATTTTTAGTAGAGATGGGGTTTCTCCATGTTGGTTTCTCCAGACTGGTCTTGAGCTTCCAACCTCAGGTAATCTACTCACCTCGGCCTCCCAAAGTGCTGGGATTACAGGCATGAGCCACCATGCCTGACCTTCATTTATTTTCATTCATTCATTGATTCATTCATTCATTTTTTGAGTTAGAGTCTTGCTCTGTTGCCCAGGCTTGCTCTGTTACCCAGGCTGGAGTGCAGTGGCATGCTCTCTGCTCACTGCAACCTCCGCCTTCTAGGTTCAAGCGATTCTTGTGCCTCAGCTTCCCAAGTAACTGGATTGCAGGAGCACGCCCCCACCAGCTAATTTTTGTGTTTTTTGTAGAGATGGGTTTCACCATGTTGGCTATGCTGGTCTCAAACTCCTGACCTCAGGTGATCCACCCGCCTAGGGTGTTGGGATTACAGGTGTGAACCACCATGGCCAGCCTGTTTTATTATTTTTTTTAAAGAGACAGGGATGTCACTGTGTTGCCCAGGCTGCTCTCTTGGATTCAAGCAATCTTCCTGCCTCAGCCTCAGGATTACAGGTTTGAGCCAGCATACCTGGCCTCCTTTTTTTTGGTTGTTTTTTGAGACTTGAGAAAGAATCTCACCCTGTCATCTAGGCTAGAAGGCAGTGGTGCCTTCATAGGTCACCACCACACCTGGCTATTTTTTTTTTTTTTTGAGACAGAGTCTGGCTCAGCCACCCAGGCTGGAGTGCAGTGGCATGATCTTGACTCACTGCAACCTCCACCTCCCAGGTTCAAGCGATTTCTTCTTCCTCAGCCTCCCGAGTAGTTGGGACCACCACACCCGACTAATTGAATTTTTAAAAATTTTTTGTAGAGATAGAGTTTTACCATGTTGCCCTGGCTGGTCTCAAACTCCTGGCCTCAAGTGATCCTCTTGCCTCAGCCTCCCAAAGTACTGGGATTTCAGGCGTGAGCCCCTGTGCCTGGCTATTGAGCACCTCTTAAGTGGCAGGCAGAGTTGAGGTGCACACAGTTCAGACAAGGCCCTGTTTTGAGATTTCTCTTGTTGGGCGATGGGAGGAGACCTTTATAGACAAGTAAACAAATTGGATCACCTCGGGAAGTGATGTTTTCTAGGGTATAATGAACTCTGAATGTGATAGAGTTTGGCCCAGGGTGGCCAGCCTTGGAGACAGAGAGAGGGTGGTCAGAGAGGCCCCTGGGAGCAGGGAACTTGCAGTTTCTCAGGCAGGAACTAGGACAGTTTTGTGTGTCTTATTCTCTTAACGACACCAGCAGTCACCCCTTCTGAGGCCCAAGCCTGGCTCAAGCTCATTGTCACACTGGCAGTTGCTTGGGTTGGCAGGGGTGGGGGTGGGGGGTTGTTAATGATTCTCACAGTGGCCCAAAGGTTCAAAGTGCCCCTTGCTGGAGAATGTTGTCAGAGGAAACCCTGAAGGTATTTATTAATCTGACTCAATAAGCACCAACGGATTCCCGAAAACAAATAGGGCGTTTTGCCAAGTGCCGCTCTGGCCCCGTGGTGTCCCTGGGAGACAGATTATATGGCTGTCCCTTCAGGCCATGGGTGGTTTCAGTTGTAAAATGGGACCTGCTTCCCTTCTGTCTGTCTTTTGGTTAGCAGGTTTCCCACCGCAGCCCCCAAAGGAAAGTAGAACCGTTGGAATAGGGGTGGGGGATGTTTGGAGATGTCCCCAGAAATGCAGGAATGGAAATGGGGGTGCTAAGCCCTTCTCTGAGGGCCGTTGGAGGGTATCGTGGCTGGGCAGTCCTTGAAAAACCAGACTTTGTGATCCTTCAAAGTCTTATTCGAGCCAGGAGTCCATGAGCTTCCTGGAGTTTGCTTAGGACGATACCAAATATTTCAAAGGTATTTTCAGTTTTTTTCTTTTTTTTGAGATGGAGTCTTGTTCTGTCGCCCAGGCTGGAGTGCAGTGGCGTGATCTCGGCTCATTGGCAACCTCCACCTCCTGGGTTCAAGCAATTCTCATACCTCAGCCTCCTGAGTGGCTGAGATTTATAGGCATGTGCCACCATGCCCAGCTAAATTTTGTACTTTTAGTAAGATGAGGTTTCACTATGTTGACCAGGCTGGTCTCGAACTCCTGACCTCAGGTGATCCACCTGCCTTGGCCTTCCACAGTGCTGAAATTACAGGCGTGAGCCACCATGCCTGGCCGTACTTTTTCATTTAGGCCAAGCAGAGACAATATTCTGTCTTCTCCCAGCTTTCTTCCCTCCCTTTAGAAAAACGGGTAGAAACGTGACGAAGTTTCTCTGAAATTGAGGCAATCTTTGTGAAATTTAAAGCAGGTTGCCTAGTTTTAACTGGTTTTAGCTAACTAGTTCTTTGAACAAGAGCCGGTCATTTAACCTCCCTGGATTTCAGGTTCCGCTCTTGTGCTGAGAATTGTTGGGCTACATCAAAAATGTCTTGCTCCTAGGCTTACAGGGATCAGGTAGACTTGAAAGGACTGAATGAGGCTGGATTCTGTGCTGTGAGACAATAGAGAGTGGTGGGGACTGTGGTGAAGTCCACAGCATATGCCCTCTCTGGATGGGGCAACTGCAATTTGCCTCATGGAGGTTAGGGCCAGAGTTGCTGCATCTTCTAATTTTTTTTTTTCCAGGAGAAATTAGGGATTTGGGAATTTTTTTTTTAATCTTCTGATTGTTGATTTTTTTCCCCTGCCTGATACAGAGTCTTGCTCTGTTGCCTAGGCTGGAGTGCAATGGCGCGATCTTGGCTCACTGTAGCCTCTGCCTCCCGTGTTCAAGCATTTCTCCTGCCTCAGCCTCCTGAGTAGCTAGGATTACAGGCATCTGCCACCATGCCCCACTACTTTTTGTATTTTTAGTAGAGATGAGGTTTCGTCATGTTGACCGGGCTGGTCTCGATCTCCTGATCTCAAGTAATCTGCCTGCCTCAGCCTCCCAAGGTGCTGGGATTACAGGCGTGAGCCACTGTGCCTGGCCAATTGTTGAATTTTTAAATTTTGGGTACTTGTTTAAGAGGGAGGTGGATAATAACACCCTGAGAGCCAGGTGAACAAGTCTCTCAGGCCTCCAGTTTACTTTGTGACCCCTGGACCTAGGGGTGATGAAATTCTAGGTCAGGAGTAACCTGGAGTGGCCTGGGCTGTCATGAGAGTGACTTGAGGTTAATAACAGCTCATACAGTCATTGCGGGAGGGCGGGTGTGTGTCTGTGGTGGGGTTTGTAAGCCCTCCATAGCCTTTGGGGCTGACACCAACTCCAAGTCCCGCCTTCCTCCACTGAGAGACAGGCAGGGAGCAGATATCCTGCGGGTCTGGCTGATCAGCCACCTCAGCAGGGGATGGGACAGTCCTCACTCCAGCCTGTGGAATCCCTGGCGGAGCGGGATTTGGGATCAGATGGACTAAGGCTAAGCTGCTCTAATAAGGTTGCTGAAGCTGCGGCAAGTCACTGTGTCAACACGATGCTTATTACTGGAAGGACAGTTTTATTAAAAGACTTGGGAGAAAAAAAAATTACATTAAAACAAACGGGGACAGAATGCAAAATATACTTTTTTTTTTTTTTTTTTTTTTTTGAGATGGGGTCTTGCTTTGTCACCCAAGCTGGAGTGCAGTGGTACGATCTCGGCTCACTGCAACCTCTACCTCCTGGGTTCAAGCAATTCTTCTGCCTCGGCCTCCTGAGTAGCTGGGATTACAGGCGCATGCCACCACACCTGGATAATTTTTTTTATTTTTAGTAGAGATGGGGTTTCACCATATTGGTCAGGCTGGTCTCGAATGCCTGACCTCGTGATTCACCCACCTTGGCCTCCCAGAGTGCTAGGATTACAGGCATGAGCCACCCATGCCCAGCCACATATATTGAAAAAAAACAACAAAAACTTTTCAAGCCAGGCACAGTGGCTCGTGTCTGTAATTCCAGCACTTTGGGAGGCTGAAGTGGGTGAGTCACCTGAGGTCAGGAGTTTGAGACCATTGCCCAGGCTGGTCTCGAACTCCTGTCCTCAAGTGATCCTCCTGCCTCAGCCTCCCGAAGTGTTGGGAGCCACCATGCCAACCTCACATGTATCTGTAAGACAAAACACTGGGATGTTAAAGAAATTTGGGACTTGGGGCAGAGAAGTTATTGTCACATAGGGACTTTGTTTGGTGGAAAAGTTCTCAGAGGCTCCAAATTGAGAAAAAGTGTATGTGGATGTCATCAGTCGTTACAGGAAATTGTTGAGTGTGGCCTTCTTCCCCTGTTCACACTTGGTGGTTTGGTCACTTAGAGTAAGCGGGACACCTTCTCATTCTTTTTTGAGATGAGGTCTCACTCTGTCACCCAGGCTGGAGTGCAGTGGCGCAATCTTGGCTCACTTCAACCTCTGCCTCCTGGATTCAAGTGATTTTCCCACCTCAGTGTCCGAGTAGCTGGGACCACAGGCACTTGCCACCATGCCTGGCTAACTTTTGGTAGAAGTGGGGTTTCCTCATTTTGCCCAGGCTGGTCTCGAACTCCTGAGCTCAAGTGATCTGCCTGCCTCGGCCTCCCAAAGTGCTGGGATTACAGGGGTGAGCCACTGCGCCCAGCACCCCCCACTTTTTTTTAAGAGACAGAGTTGCTATGTTGCTTAGGTTGGTCTTGAACTCCTGGTCTCAAGCATTCCTTCCGTCTTGGCCTCCCAAAGTGCCAGAATTCCGGTCACGTACCACATGCCCAGCCTCCTTCTCATTCTTCACTCTTTTTTTTTTTTTTTTTTGAGATGGAGTCTCACCCTGTCACCAGACTGGAGTGCAGTGGCGCAGTTTCACTCACTGCGACCTCTGCCTCCGGGATTCAAGCAATTCTTCTACCTCGGCCTCCCGAGTAGCTGGGACTTACAGGTGCGTGCCACCCGCCCAGCTAATGTTTGTATTTAATTGAGACGGAGTTTCACCATGTTGGCCAGGATGGTTTCGATCTCTTGACCTTGTAATCCACCCACCTCCACTTCCCAAAGTGAGCCACCCCGCGAGGTATTTTTGACTCTTAATACTATGTGCATGTTCATCACGAAAAACCCAAGGGAGTAGGCCTTCTCTTGGTGGTCCAGGCCAGAGAGAGACTGCGGAGAGCCCGTGCAGAAGACTGTGGGCAGGAAAGGGCCGACACATCATCTGCCCCATCTTGGTTGGCTTCAAGTTCTTTTTTGCTGTAACACCAATTACTAGACTACAGGGGCCTTGGAGGTGGCGAACACTCAGGCAGAAGCTGAAAAAGGCCATGCTCTTCTGAAAAAGCCCATAGGAGCCATTTGTTTTTCTTCAGAAGGGCAGCCTGGGTACAGAGCATCAGTATTGATGACCAAGGCTCTGGCTACAATCCCTAATTTGGGCTGTCTCTACTTTTGTCCATTGCCCCAGCCTGGGCTTAGAAATAGTTAGGACAGCCGGGTACAGTTGCTCATCCCTATAATCCCAGCACTTTGGGAGGCCAATGTGGGCAGATCACCTGAGGCCAGGAGTTTGAGACCAACCTGACAGACATGGCAAAACCGCCATCTCTAGTAAAAATACAAAAAAATAAGCCGGGCGCAGTGGCTCACCCCTGTAATCCCAGTACTTTGGGAGGTCGAGGTGGGCAGATCATGAGGTTAGGAGTTTGAGACCAGCCTGGCCAATATGGTGAAACCCCATCTCTACTAAAAATACAAAATTAGCCGGGCATGGTGGCGTACGCCTGCAGTCCCAGCTACTAGAGAGCTGAGGCAGAAGAATCACTTGAAGCTGGGAGGCAGACAGAGATTGCGGTGAACCAAGATATGCCACTGCACTGCAGCCTGGGTGACAGAGTAAGACTCTGTTTCAAATAATCATAATAATAATTTTTTAAAATTACTATATTTTACAAGAATTGATATTATTATTATTATTATTATTATTTTAGAGACGGGGTTTCACCATGTTGGCCAAGCTGATCTCGAACTCCTGACCTCAAGTGATCCACTCGCCTCGGCCTCCCAAAGTGCTGGGATTACAGGCATGAGCCACCACACCCAGCCTAAGAATTGATATTATTTAAAGCAAAATTAGGAATACTTTTGTTCTCCAGATAACGGGATATCAGGACACTCCCATGTGGGTCTGTTGTAGTAAACATTATTAATTTGTTCCCTTTACTGTAAACATCTAGAGGCTAGGAATGTCTAATTTTCTGAGAATGCAGCCCAGGAAGTCTCCGCCTCATTTTCCTATTCCTCACTCAAAATGGAGTTGCTCTGGTTCAAATGCCTCTGACACCTGTGCTAGAAACGAAACTCAGAATCCAGGGTTGATTTCTGAATCACGGTCGCACCAAAGGTTGGCATTACAGAAACCAACCCCCAGACCCCATCTGGCTGCCAGCGGTTTTCAGCGTGACCGACATAAAGAGGTCTACACCTTTTTTCTTTTTTTTTTTTAGAGATAAACTTTCACGCTTGTTACCCAGGCTGGAGTGCGATGGCAGGATCTCGGTTCACCACAACCTGTGCCTCCTGGGTTCAAGCGATTCTCCTGCCTCAGCCTTCTGAGTAGTTGGGATTGCAGGCATGCGCCACCATGCTCGGCTAATTTTGTATTTTTAGTAGAGACGGCGTTTCTCCATGTTGGTCAGGCTGGTCTCGAACTCCCGACCTCAGGTGATCCACCTGCCTCGGCTTCCCAAAGTGCTGGTATTACAGGTGTGAGTCATTACATCCAGCCTGTTTTTATTTTTTTGAGATGGAGTCTCGCTCTGTTGCCCAGGCTAGAGTGCAGTGGCATAATCTCTGTTCACTGCAACCTCTGCCTCTCAGGTTCAACCAATTCTCCTGCCTCAGCCTCCCGAGTAGCTGTGATTGCAGGTGTGTGCCACCACGCCCAGCTAATTTTTGTATTTTTAGTTGAGACGGGGTTTCACCGTGTTGGCCAGGCTGGTCTTGAACTGCTGACCTCAGGTGTTCCTCCCGCCCTGGCCTTCCAGAACACTGGGATTACCCATGTGAGCCACCGTGCCTGGACTCAGTTTTTATATTTAAGTTGGACCTACTATGGTGCTGAGAACCAATCAGCTTCCTCGCTGCCTAGAGGGAGTAGTCTTTAGTCTGTCATTTGTTCTTCCATGAACTGAAATTTGTTCAGCACCCCGATGATGTGGAAAGGTCTATGCCAGGTTTCAGGAAAAAATACCAAGAAAAAGAAGGCTTGTTCTCCAGGAATTATAATTGTTTATCTTCCCTCATTCCAAAGTGGATTCGAGGTACCTTAGCACATTCATACAACATGTAAGATTAAATCAGGAGTGAATGAAGATTTGAACGCAAGAGAAGGAAGAATAAAGGAGAGATGTAGCTGGAGGTAAGGCTAGTGCATGCCACAAAGTCCTATATACCTTGTGAAATGTGAGCCATGGTTTGTCTCTGAGCTTCCTGGCAGGCAACAGGAGGAAGGGACTATATCTGGAACACATTTTATATTCACTAGCCAAAAGGAAACCCATTTGTAAAAAGAAATGAACCCATTCCTGATACTTAAGGATGGGAGAATTTTTCCCCCACCCTAATCCCTGTGGACATTATCAGCTACAGAATCAGTCGTTTTCGCAATAACCTCTTTGTAGCACAGGTTTTACAAGCTGCAGATTGTGACCTGTGGTGTGTAATGACATCAGTTCAGTGTGTTGCTGTGGCATAATAAAAGATAAATATTTGGTCTTCGTCTGTGTTCCTGGCACAGAGCTCCTGAATGATAAAAGTATCTTTTATATGCTAATGAGATCACTCTTGGCGGGAGGCTTCAGAATGAATGCTGATCCCCAGAAAGCCCAAGCCACGGTGAGAGGGCTAGAACTTTCAGCTCCTCCCCACTCCACCTGTGGAGAGGGGAGAGAGGCTGGAGATTGAGCTCAGTCACCAGTAACCAATGATTTATCGTCTATGCCTAATGAAGCCTCCATAAAAAACCCTACATTAGGCAGGTGCGGTGACTGACACCTGTAATCCCAGCACTTTGGGAAGCCGAGGTGGGTGGATCAACTGAGGTCAGGAGTTCGAGACCAGCCTGGCCAACATGGCAAAACTTCGTCTCTACTAAAAATACAAAAATTAGCCAGGCATGGTGGCAGGCGCCTGTAATCCCAGCTACTTGTGAGACTGAGACGGGAGAATCGCTTGAATCGGGGAAGTGGAGGTTGCAGTGAGCTGAGATCACGCCACTGCATTCCAGCCCTGGGGACAGAGTGAGACGCTGTCTCAAAAACAAAAAGCCTTCTACATTAGCTGGGCACAATGGTGCATATCTGTAGTTCCAGCTACTCAGGAGGATGAGGGAGGATCACCTGAGCCCAGGAGTTGGAGGCCAGCCTGGGCAACATAGCAAGACACCATCTCTATAAAGAATGAAATAACGTGGGGTGCAGTGACTCATACCTGTAATCGTACCACTTGGGAGGCTGAGGCAAGCGGATTGCTTGAGCCCAGGAGTTTGAGAACAGCCTGGGCAACATGGCAGAATCTCGTCTTGACAAAAAATTAAAAAATTAGCCGGATGTGGTGGTGCATGCCTGTAGTCCCAGCTCCTTGAGAGGCTGAGGTGGGAGATCACTTGAACCCTGGAGGGCGAGGCTGCAGTGAGTTGTGCCTCTGCACTCCAGCCTAGATGACAAAACAAGAGCCTCTCCCAAAAATAAATAAACCCTAAACAATGAGATTCAGGGAGCTTCTGGGTTGGTGCACAAATTGAGGGGCCCGGAGTGTGCATGGAAGCTCTGCCCCTCTCCCACCATAACCTACCCTGTGCACTTCCTCCAATTGGCTGTTCCTGGATTGAATACTTTAACATAAACCAGTACTGGCCCATCAGGTGCTTTCCTGAGTACTGGGAGTCATTCTGGTGAATTACCAAACCGGAGGAGGCAGCAGTGGGAACCCTTGACTGATAGCTCATCAGTCAGAAGCGCAAGTATCCCCTCCTCCCGGGATGTGTGGTCCCTAAAATGGGGGCAGCCTTGTGGGACCGCACCTCTACTCTGGGGTATGTGCTTACCCCAGGAGTGGGGGTCAGAATCGAATTGAACTGTTGGATACCCAGTTAGTGTCTGATAATCAGAGAATTAGAGGGTTGCAGACATGGTTGTATTTTTAAAAAAGAAGTTATTAGAGTAGAATAGAATATGCTGGAGTGAATCACGTCTATGACTTTTGTGAGACTTTTGTGTCTCACAGAAGGGGCATGTGTCTGCGTGTGTGCATGCATGTACTGAGTTGTGATATAAAATGTGTTTCTTTTTTTTTTTTGAGATGGAGTCTCATTCTGTTGCCCAGGTTGGAGTGCAGTGGTGCAATCTCAGCATACTGCAACCTTTGCCTCCCGAGTTCAAGCGATTCTCCTGCCTCAGCCTCCTGAGTAGCTGGGATTACAGGCATGCGCCACCATGCCTGGCTAATTTTTGTCTTTTTAGTAGAAATAAGATTTTACCATGTTACTGAGGTTGATCTTGAATTCTTGGTCTCAAGTGATCTGCCTGGCTCAGCCTCCCCAAGTGCTGGGATTACAGATGTGAGCCACTGTGCCTGGCCTAAAATGTATTTCTTACTGGTGTCATAGCCACACACACACACACAAATCTCTAAATTGATGAAATTCACCAAGCTGAGATTCCAATATCTTATTGTCTGGGGGAATCCAAATGTGCACGTTTGCAGACTTCCAGGGCCACAAGAAGATGAGTGCTGTCACATGTGGCGAGGTCGGGGAGAACCTCAGGAGAGCGCAAACGGTGGGGGAATGAAGGGCATTGGCGTTTGCTCTCGGCGGGAAGGGTGGCCAGGTGGTGAGCAAAACAATCAGGTGACAGGTGGCTGGGTTTTCATCAGCAGAGGAAGGGACAGAGGTCAGATACTCATAGTCTCTCTGGCTGGCCGGAGCTATTGGCTAATGAACCTCAGGCTTCCTCATCCATGAAATGAGGATGATTTCTAGTACCAGTCTAAGGTTCACCGACACAGGCCCCGCACTGGCCTTGTTTAGGACCTGGTTGTTACTGGTTCTGTTATTTTAGCGGGGATTCCTAATCTATAACATGAGGGAGCACCTGTAAGGTCTTTGAGTAGATTTCAAAAGCTCTGCTTGAAAACTTTTTTTTTTTTTTTTTTTTTTGGAGAGCAAATCTCACTCTGTTGCCCAGGCTGGAGTACAGTGGTGTGATCTCAGCTCACTGCAACCTCCACCTCGTGGAGTCAAGGGATTTTCTTGCCTCAGCCTCCCGAGTGGCTGGGACTACAGGCGCGCACCACCACCCCCAGCTAATTTTTGTATTTGTAGTAGTGATGGGGTTTCACCATGTTCTCTAGGCTGGTTTCGAGCTCCTGGCCTTAAATAGCGACCCACACTCCTCAGCCTCTCAAAGTATTGTGAGCCACCACATCCAGCCAGCATACAGATTCTTTATTAGATATATAATTTGAAAGTATTTTTTCCCAGTCTGTGGCCTGTCTTTTCATTTTCATTTTCTTTTCTTTCTTTCTTTTTTTTTTTTTTTTTTTTTGAGATGGAATTTTGCTCTTGTTGCCCAGGCTGGAGCGCAGTGATGTGATCTCAGCTGACTGCAACCCCCTCTTCCTGGTTTAAGTGATTCTCCTGCCTCGGGCTCCCGAGTAGCTAGGATTACAGGTGTCCACCACCATGCCTGGCTAATTTTTTGTATTTTTAGTAGAGACGGGGTTTCACCATGTTGGCCAGGCTGGTCTTGAACTCCTGACCTCAAGTGATCCACCCACCTCGGCCTCCCAAAGTGTTGGGATTACAGGCGTGAGCCACCACGCCCGGCTCAGCTTCTTAGCAAGTTTTAAAATCAAATAACATGAGTCTTCCCACTCTGTTCTTATCTTTCAAAATTGTTTTGCCTGTTGTAGGTTTTTTTTTTGTATTTCTGTCTAAATGTTAGGATCAGCTTGTCTGTTAAAAAGGTTAGGGGAACTTTGATTGAGGCTGCGTAGAAAGAATGTACCAACAAAGGAGGCTTGGTGTTTTGACAGTAATGAGGCTTCCCATCCATAAACATGGAATAGCTTTTCTTTTCATATATCTCAGCCTTGTTTTGTAGCTTTCAATTTATGTGTCTTGTGATTCTTTTGTTTATTCCTGAGTATTTTATTCTTTTTGATGCTATTGTGAATGAAATGTTTTTCTCAATTTCAAGATTGTTCTTGGCTAGTATATAGAAATAGAATTGGCCAGGCGCGATGGCTGCTGCCTATAATCCTAGCATTTTGGGAGGCTGAGGCAGGAAGATTGCTTGAGCCCAGGATTTCCAGACCAGCTTGGGCAGCATGGTGAGACTCCATCTCTAAAAAAAAAAAAAGAAAAAAAATTAGCTAGGTGTGGTGGTGTACACCTGTAGTCCCAGCTCCTTGGGAGGCTGAGGCTGGAGGATGGCTTCAGCCTGGGGTTTTGAGGCTGTAGTAATCCATAATGGTGACACTGCACTCCAGCCTCGGTAACAGAGCAAGACCCTGTCTAGGAAAAAAAAATAAGAAAGATTTGATTTTTGTATATTGATTGTACCCTGTGACCTTGCTAAATTTATCAGTACTAATAATTGTTTTATGGATGCCTTAGGATTTTCTATATATAAGATAATGCCATCTGTGAATATAGTTTTATTTCTTTCTTTCCAATCTGGATGCCTTTAATTTCTTTATTTGCCTCATTATTGATTAGAATTAGCAAAAGCGAGCATCTTTGCCTTGTTCCTGGTGAGAAGAGGAAAGCAGTCATTTACCACAAAGTGTGATGTTAGTTGTGGGTTTTTATAGGTATCTTTTATCAGATTTCATAAATCCTCTTTTATTTCTACTTTGCTGAGAATTTTTATTGCGAATCTGTGATGGATTTTATCATATACTTTTTTTAATATCTGTTGAAGTCTCCATGGATTTTTTTTGTCATTTATTCTGTTAATATAGTATATTATATTAATTGATTTTCAGATGTTAAACCAACTTTGCATTCCTGGGATAAATCCCACTTGGTTATGGAGTATAATCCTATTTATATGTTGCTAGATTTGGGTTGCTAATACTAGTCTCATAGAATGAATTGGGAAGCATTACCTCTTCCTCTGTTTGTTCATTCATTTATTTTTTTTTACTTTCTATCGCACACGCGCGCATGTGTGTGTGTTTTGGATGGAGTCTCGCTCTGTTGCCAGGGTGGAATGCAGTGGCCCGATCTCGGCTCACTGCGATCTCTGTCTCCTGGGTTCAAGCTATTCTCCTTCTTCAGCCTCCTGAGTACCTGGGATTACAGGCACGTTTCACCACACCCGTCTAATTTTTGTATTTTTAGTAGAGACAGGGTTTCACCATGTTGGCCAGGATGGTCTTGATCTCCTGACCCTTGTGATCTGCCTACCTTGGCCTCCCAAAGTGCTGGTATTACAGGTGTGAGCCACTGTGCCTGGCCTATCTTTCTATATTTTATTTCATCTTATTTTGTTTTGGTTATGAGAGAGAGTGTCTTGCTCTGTCACCCAGGCTGGAGTGCAGTGGCGTGATCATAGCTCACTGCAGTGTCAACCTCGTGGGCTCAAGCGATCCTCCTGCCTCGTTCTCCTGAGTAGTGGGACTATAGGCATGTGCCACCATGCCCAGCTAATCATCCATTTCTTTCTTTTTTTAAAACAAATTATTTATTTATTTTAATTTCTCCTACTGAAAGGAATCATTCGTTTCTTTTCCAGGGCTTTTCTTTTACGGCCTTTTAGGGCATGGCCAGGAGCAGTTTTGTTTTCTCAAGGCTGAGTTTTCGCAAGATGTCATAGCGTTCGTGTCTGCAGCTCACAGTGTCATTGCCTGTGTCCGCAGCTCCACATGCTGGCAGATGTGCTGCCAACTGAGCAGGTGCCCTGCATCTCTGAGATACCTTCCCCGACACTCCTGGCACTCCTCTGCAAGCTGTGCCCTGATCCTCCCTGCGGGGACTGGGGATTGGGTCTGTTCACCCAGAAGCAGGGATGCCTGGCTGAGGGCACTTCTCTCCCTCTTCTCATTGAATAGAGTGGCCACAAACCCGAAGGTGCGTGAGCAAGCACGGCTGGAGCTGAGCTTCGTCAACTCAGACCTGCAGATCCTCAAGGAAGAGCTGGAGGGGCTGAACATCTCATTGGGGGTCTATCAGAACACAGAGTAAGTGGGGGCAGCGTACCTTCCAGAAGCCTCTGAGCCGGAGAGCCTGCCTGCATCCAGGGTCTGCACAGAGAGGCCAAATAGGGTTCTAGACTGGGGAGTGGCAGCCCCCACTTTGGGAAGTGAGAGAACCATCAGGTTTGAGGTTGAGCAAGGTGCTAGACTGGAAGGGAGGAGCCTATTTGTTGGGAAACACCTGCAGTGTTGGGCAAAAAGGCATTTGTGACGCCAGGCACGGTGGCTCATGCTCGTAATCCCAGCACTTTGGGAGGCTGAGGTGGGTGGATCACCTGAGATCAAGAGTTTGAAACCAGCCTGGCCAACGTGGTGAAACCGTGTCTACTAAAAATACAAAAATTAGCCGGGTATGGTGGCACACGCCTGTAATCCCAGCTTCTCAGAGGCTGAGACAGGAGAATTGCTTGAACCCAGGAGGTGGAGGTTGCAGTGGGCCAAGATCACACCACTGCACAACAGCCAGGTCAACAGAGTAAGACTCTGTCTCACTGCAGCCTCAAGCGATTCTCCCGCCTCAGCCTCCCAGGTAGCTGGGATTATAGGCACCTGCCACCACACCTGGCTAATTTTTGCATTTTTAGTAGAGTGGCCTCCCCACCTCGGCCTCCCAAAGTGATGAGATTACAGGTGTGAGCCACCACGCCCAGCCTGCACTACTCTGTTTTCTAAGCAGATTGTTTCTTAGCACAGTTGATCTTTACACTCTTCTAGGAGGTAGGCAGGAAAGAAAGGACCTTATGGTGCAGATGGGAAAACTCAGGGAGGCCCAAGGTCACCTAGAGGTGCTGTCAGTGCCCCATTGGGGCTGGGGTGTCCTGGAGCTGGAACTCAGGACACTCGCTCCTCCTCTTCTCGTGGCCTGGACAGTTGCAAAAAAACCAAACCTTGCTTCCCGCCCTGTGTGGCTTGGAGGAGCCTTCAGCACGATCCAGCTTTCCGTACCCCCGGGATGGGTCTCACCTGCCTGTAGCACAGCTATGCCACAGAGCCCGGTTCAGCTTACAGCCACATTCTTCCCTTGCCCTGCCCAGCCTTCCTGGTCTTCTTCCTGTGGGGCGGGGCTGAGAAGCCCAAGGAGGTCTCCTGTTACAGGTCAGGGAGCTAAATCCCTGTTTGCAAAACACAGCCTGAGCTCCGTTCACTTCCTGCTGGCCCTGCCCCTAGGAATGTAGGCAGAGGGAGCACTCCCCGGGCGGGCGGGCAGCCATGGTTACTGAGTGAGGTGGTCAGCTGGGGGAGAGGGAGTGGAGGGTGTCTGACCTTGGGCTGGAAGGCAGATGCACTTAGGTGTCAGATGGGGCTCCTGCCCTGATGGCATGTCCTGTGCTGGTGGTGGGACACCTAGACACACCCCAAAGAAGAGGCGCCTACGAACTTCGAGTTGCGAATGTGGGGGTGTTGGAGAGCTGTCACAGCCATGGTTCCTGCTGAGGGGAGCAGAGGAGGAGGGAGTGAGGAGCTGACAAAGGAGGCCCAGGGCAGCAGGGTAGTGTGCCCAGGTGGGAGCAGCAAGTGTGCCAGGCATAGACTCCAGGACACAATGGACTCTCAACACAACTGCTGAAAGAAGCATTGAGACTGGGCCGGGCACGGTGGCTCCTACCTGTTATCCCAGCACGTTGGGAGGCCGAGGTGGGCAGATCACTTGAGATCAGAAGTTTGAGACCAGCCTGGCCAACATGGCAAAAATCTCATCTCTATTAAAAAAAATATACAAAAATTAGCCGGGTGTGGTGTCGCATACCTGTAATTCCAGCTACTCAAAGGGCTGAGACAGGAGAATTGCTTGAAGCAGGGAGGTGGAGGTTGCAGTGAGCCGAATTGCGCCATTGTACTCCAGCCTGGGCGACAGAGCGAGACTCTGTCTCAAAAAAAAAGGGAAGCATTGAGGCATTGAAACTGGAAGATAAATCAATGTCAAGGTGCCAGGGGCCTGATGTGTTAGGTGGGGTGGTTCAGATGTCTTAGGGAGCTGGGGTCAGTTTTAGAGCAGAGGGTGGGGTGTGACCAGAATCGTCCTTATGTAAAATGAGCCTGTCGGCTAGGTGAGTACTGGACGGGGTGAGGAGAGGGCGTGCACCTTAGCTGGGCTGCTGGCGGGGCAAGGCCATGGGGTGCACAGGGTTCCGATTGGGGGTGTTCATATATACCTTGTGTGTTCCTCATAGGGTGGCATTTACGATTCCCCTGATTCCTCTTGGCCTGAAGGAAACAAAAGACGTTGACTTTTCAGTCGTCCTCAAGGTAAATCTCAAAGCCATGGGCACCCGACTCAGTGTTTAAAATGGAAATAGGCCATTTGTGGTGGTGCATGCCTGTAGTCCCAGTTACTTGGAAAGCTGAGGCGAGAGGATCGCTTGAGCCCAGGAGTTGGAGGCTGCGGTGAGTTGTGATCGTGCCGCTGTACTCCAGCCTGGGCAACAGAGTGAGACCCTATCTTCAAAAAAAAAAAAAAGAAGAAAATAGAGATAGAGAAAATATGTATCCCTTGCAATGAATGACCTTAGGCTTAACAGGTAGAATCAGTTGACATCTACAGAGTGACCCTGAGCCCCTTCTCAGCCAGCTATGTGGATAATTTGTACATTTATTCCTTCCATATTTTTGTTGTCGCCTTTGATGGCTTCTGAAGCTCCTCCTGGGTCTTGGGCAAGGCAGGTTGGAAACCCAGGCTGGCCTTCTCTGGAAGGCCAAGTCAAAGAGGATCTGTCATAGATACGCTTTGAAATTTAAAACTTATATCCTCTTTTATTAATAGTATCTTTTTTTTTCTTAAATCGTGTAACCAATTTAGGTTATGTTTTTGGAAGAATAGCTAGTTTTTCCTCTAACATTTTATTATGAAAATTTCCAAACTTCTCAAAAAATGTTAAGAATTTTATAGTGAACCCCTGTGTACTCATTATGTAGATTCTTCTGAGAGCATGCTGCTGTCATTGCTCTCTCACATATCTGTCCATCTATGCATTCTTGTGTCTGTTGGATTTGTTCAAAGGTAATTGTGGTTTTTGCCATTGAAAGTAATGGCTAAAGGCCGGGCACAGTGGCTCACACCTGTAATCCCAGCACTTTGGGAGGCTGAGGCAGGCAGATCACTTGAGCTCAGGAGTTTGAGACCAGCCTGGCCAACATGGTAAAACCCCTGTCTCTACTAAACATATACAAGTTAGCCGGGCATGGTGGTGCACACCTGTAATCCCAGTTACTCGGAAGGCTGAGGCAGGTGAATCATTCAAACCTGGGAGGTGGAGGCGGAGGTTGCAGGGAGCCGAGATTGCACCACTGCCCTCCAGCCTGGATGACAGAGTAAGATCCTGTCTCAAAAAGAAAAAAAACTTAGCTGGGCATAGTGGCATACACCTGTAATCCCAGTTACTCGGGAGGCTGAGGCATGAGAGAATCACATGAACCCAGGAGGCAGAGGATGCAGTGAGTTGAGATTGTGCCACTGCACTCCAGCCTGGGCAACAGGCTGAACAGAGTGAAACTGTGTCTCAAAGACAAAAAAACAAAATAAAAACCAAATAAACAAAAAGAAAAAGAAAAAAAAAAGAAAGTAATGGCTAATATCCGTCCGTCTTATTTTTGTGATGCAACTTCAAAGGAAATCAAAGATGTCAGTTCACTCCCCTTAAATATTTGAATAACCAGAGTCTTTGTTTGTGTGTCCCCTGCCACATTCCTGGATATCTGGACTCCTCTCCCGTTTGGCAGATCCTCAGAGGCCCACCTGTGCCTGGCCGTGCTGAGTGCCAGAGGTGCCACAAGCCCTGCCTGTGGGCCCATGGGTCAGTGGGGGATTCAGGTGGGAAGTGGGGTAGGTGCTCCAGTGGAGCACACAGGAGACACCATGCCCCCAGGCTGGGGCCAGGAGACCATCCTGTGCCTGGAATATCCTCCTCTGCCTTCTCTCCTCAACTCCATCAGTTCGAGTTTTTAACCAATCTCCTCCAGCTTCCATCGAGGGGAAAGGGGATGAGGTGCAAGGTGACCCAACTTTGTGCCACGCAGCCCAGGCATCAGTTATAGGAATGAATCATAGCATCGTGAAAATTGCTTCAAAGAAATATTTTACTTCTTTTTTTCTTTTTCTTTTTCTTTTTTATTTTGAGACAGGGTCTGAGTCTGTCGCCTGGGCTGACATGCAGTGGCATGATCTCAGCTCACTGCAACCTCTGCCTCCTAGGCTCAGGTGATCCTCCCACTTTAGCTTCCTAAGTAGCTGGTATTACAGGCGTACGCCACCATGCCTGGATAATTTTTGTATTTTTCTTTCTTTTCTCTTCTTCTTTTTGTTTAAACAGAGTTTTGCTCTTGTTGCCCATGTTAGAGTGCAATGGTGCAATCTTGGCTTACCACAATCCCAGGTTCAAGCAATTCTCCTGCTTCAGCCTCCTGAGTAGCTGGAATTACAGGCATGCACCACCACACCCGGCTAATTTTGTACTTTTAGTAGAGATGGAGTTTCTCCATGTTGGTCAGGCTGGTCTCAAACTCCTGACCTCAGGTGATCCACCTGCCTTGGCCTCCCAAAGTGCTGGGATTACAGGCGTGAGCCACCACGCCTGACCAATTTTTGTATTTTTCATAGAGACAGTTTCCCACTGTTGCCCAGTCTTAAACTCCTGGGTTCAAGCAAGTCTCCCGCCTTGACCTCCCAAAGTGCTGGGATTACAGGCATGAGCCACTGTGGGAATACTATGCTCATCTTGGACTATTAGTTTAGAAAAGAAAACATGGAATTTTGACTACTTTTTTTTTTAACTTTTTTTTTTGAGATGGAATTTCGCTCTTGTTGCTCAGGCTGGAGTGCAATGATGTGATCTCGGCTCACTGCAGCCTCTACCTCCTTGGTTCAAGTGATTCTCTTGCTTCAGCCTCCCGAGTAGCTGGGATTACAGGTGTGTGCCACCACACCCAGCTAATTTTTATTAGTAGAGATGGGTTTCACCATGTTGGCCAGGCTGGTCTTGAACTCCTGACCTCAGGTGATCTGCCCTCCTCAGCCTCCCAAAGTGCTGGAATTACAGGTGTGAGCCACTGCATCTGGCCAAGAATGCAAGCATTTTAAAGGAAGAGCCTCTTGGAGAATCTTAGGAACTTTATAGTCATCTTTAAAAATTCAACTAGGTCATGTGCTGAATTCCACATTAAAACAAATGAAAATAATCACATGTTGTGGACATGGCCAACTGCTATTTGTTGCGGGCTTCCAACCATGACATTTTGGCCTAAAAGAGACTCTACAAATGTCAATCATATGAAAATGAGAATATTTGAGGGACTTTCTGTTTTATTTTTTCCCTTCCACATTTGAGAGAAATACAGGTATTGCAGGAGTGGTTCAGCAGACTGCATTAGGGCAGTTGAATTTCAAATCTGACATGTGTGTCCGTGTGATGTTTTATGATTAGTGAAGCTTCACAGTATGATTTTGTTTTATTTTTATTTTATTTTATTTATTTATTTAGAGAGGGAGTCTCACTCTGTCATCCAGGCTGGAGTGCAGTGGCGCAATCTTGGCTCATTGCAACCTCTGCCTTCTGGGTTCAAGCAATTCTCCTGCTTCAGCCTCCCAAGTAGCTGGGATTACAGGCACCCACCAGCACGCCTGGCTAATTTTTGTATTTTTAGTAGAGATGAGGTTTCACTCTGTTGGCCAGGCTGATCTCAAACTCCTGACCTCAAGGGATTCACCTGCCTCGGCCTCCCAAAGTGTTGGGATTACAGGTGTGAGCCACCATGCCCGGCCACTTTTGTTTTATTGTAAAGAAATAGGGCCAGACACGGTGGCTCACACCTTTAGTCCCAGCTATTTGGGAGGCTGAGGTGGGAGGATTGCTTGAGCCCAAGTGCTCGAGGCTTCAGTCAGCTGTGATTGAGCCACTGCACTCCATCCTGGAAAACAGAATGATACCCTGTCTCCAAAAAAAAAACCACACACACACACACACACACACACACACAAAATCATTTTTTGAATCAGTGAATGAAATAACATATATTCTTCAGTAAAGTTTAATAGTTGTCTGCTTAATTATATTGATTTTATCCCTAGAAATGTACTTTTGCTGGTATTATGAAAGGTATTGTTTGTCAGTTAAGTTTTTTTTTTTTTTTTTCGAGACAGAGTCTCACTGTGTCACCCAGGCTGGAGTACAGTGGCGCAATCTCAGCTCACTGCAACCTCTGCCCCCCAGGTTCAGGTGATTATCCTGCCTCAGCCTCCTGGGTAGCTGGGATTACAGGCACCTGCCACCATATTCAGCTAATTTTTTGTATTTTTAGTAGAGATGGGGTTTCACTGTGTTAGCCAGGATGGTCCTTTTTTTTTTTTTTTTTTCCAAGATGGGGTTTCACCATGTTGGTCAGGCTGATCTTGAACTCCTGACCTCAGGTGATCTGCCCACCTTGGCCTCCAGAGTGCTGGGATTACAGGTGTGAGCCATCACACCCGGCCACCAGGATGGTCTTGATCTCCTGACCTCGTGATCTGCTGGGATAACAGGCATCAGCCACCATGCCCGGCCTACAAAGACATTTTTAAGCAAAAAATTAACTTCAACTCCATCACATGCCACGACAGCCATGGTTTTGGAGCCTTCAGTAATGGAGTTGTTATTGAAGCAACGTAACACTGAAAAACCTGGGCCCGGGGCGCAGTGGCTCACACCTGTTATCCCAGCACTTTGGGAGGCCGAGGCAGATGGATTGCTTAAGCCCAGGAGTTCAAGACCAGCCTGGGCAACGTGGCAAAACCCTGTCTCTACTAAAAATACAAAAATTACCAGTGCATGGTGGCGCATGCTCATAATCCCAGCTACTTGGGAGGCTGAGGCACGAGAATAGCTTGAGCCTGGGAGGTGGAGGTTGCAGTGAGCCGAGATCCCAACATTGCACTCCAGCCTGGGCAATGGGAGTGAAATTCTTGTTTTTTTTTTTTAAGCAATAAAATCTATGGCCAGGTGCGGTAGCTGACGCCTGTTATCCCAGTACTTTGGGAGGCTGAGGCAGCTGGATCACCTGAGGTCAGGAATTTGAGACCAGCCTGGCCGATATAGTGAAACTCTGTCTCTACTAAAAATATAACAATTAGCTGGACATTGTGGTGGGCACCTGTAATCCCAGCTGCTTGGGAGGCTGAGACAGGAGAATTGCATGAACCCGGGAGGCAGAGGTTGCAGTGAGCGAAGATTGTGTCACTGTACTCCAGCCTGTGCTACACAGCGAGACTCTGTATTTAAAAAGAAAAAAAAAACTGCATAAAATTAAGAAAATAAATTCTGCCCCTTTGAAAATCGCTACAGTGTTCAATCTCCTATAAGTTTTTCTTCATTCTGCCTTTTAAAAAATGGGGTCACAATTGACATATTACTGTTATGCACATATATGGTTTTCAGTCACATTTTATAGTATCTGACCTCATTTGTCTTAAAGGATTTTATCCTGGAACATTACAGTGAAGATGGCTATTTATATGAAGATGAAATCGCAGATCTTATGGATCTGAGACAAGTAAGTTCTTGTGTGTAGCAGAGAGGGGAGGGTGGCTTTTCTGAGTCTTCAGGATACCCCGTTACTGCATGCTTGTGAGTTGCAGGTGGATGGAGGTGATGGTTGGGGGGTACTGGAATTGCCCATTCCACTTGCTGCATAAGAAAACCATAGAAGGGGCTGGGCACGGTGGCTCACACTTGTAATCCCAGTACTTTGGGAGGCTGACGTGGGCGGATCATGAGGTCAGGAGTTCGAGACCAGCCAGGGCAACATGGTGAAACTCCGTCTGTACTAAAATACGAAAAATTAGCTGGGCATGGTGGCGGATGCCTGTAATCCCAGCTACTCAGAAGGCTGAGGGGGGAGAATTACTTGAACCCAGGAGGCAGAAGTTGCAATGAGCCAAGATTGTACCACTGCAGTCCAGCCTGGGCGACACAGCAAGACTCTGTCTCAAAAAAAACCCAAAAACCCAGAACAAAGAAAACCATAGAAGGGGGCCAGTTGGGGTGCCTTACGCCTGTAATCCCAGCACTTTGGGAGGCCAAGGCAGGCAGATCACCTGAGGTCAGGAGTTCGAGACCAGCCTAGCCAACATTGTAATTTTGTAAAAATACAAAAATTAGCTAGACATGGTGGTGCATGCCTGTAATCCCTGTACTTTGGGAGGCTGAAGCAGGTAGATCACCTGAGGTTAGCAGTTTGAGACCAGACTGACCACCCACATGGCAAAACCCCGTTTCTACTAAAAATATAAAAATTAGCCAGGCATGGTGCTGCACTCCTGTAATCCTAGCTACTCTCGGGAGGCTGAGGCATGAGAATCATGAACTCAGGGAGTGGAGGTTGCGGTGAGCCAAGATCACGCCACTGCACTCTAGCTTGGGTGACAAAGTGAGACTCCGTCTCAAAATGAAAACCATGGAGGGGGAGAGACCAGGGCTGGGGCTGGATTCCAAGATTTCTGCCTTCCTCCCAGGTTCTTTACATCCTTCCTAAAGTTCATGATGCCAGCAGCGAGGTCATCATACTGCAGAAATAGTTATAGGCACCTGCTGGTGTGTGCAAGGCACCTTCCGGGAAGGGCCATCAGCTGTGTCCTTCTCTGCTCATGCCCTCTGGGGTTCTTTTCCTTGCAGGCTTGTCGGACACCCAGCCGGGATGAGGCTGGGGTAGAACTGCTGATGACATACTTCATCCAGCTGGGCTTCGTTGAGAGTCGATTCTTCCCACCCACGCGGCAGATGGGACTCCTGTTCACCTGGTAGGTGCCTGAGGTCTGTGCTAGCGTTTCACGTGCCACGGCAGCCACAGTTTTGGAGCCTCAGCATCACAGATGCCCCTCTGTGGGTGCTCCCATGTACCTCAGCCCCCTTTCCTATCTTGCATTTATCTGGGGGAAGTCTAAAAAGATGTCAATACATTGGTATTTATTTATGAAGGGGATCCGGGGGGAGATGGCTCCAACAGACTGTGACCTCTTGCTTCTCAGAACAAGGGGGCCAAGGAGAAGAGACATTTTTTCTTGTTCGTTGTATCTTTAGGAAGCATGGGGGCTCTGAGGTGAAATTAGCCAGAAGCAAGATTCTTGTCTCAGATTAGACAGGGGCATGCATGTGTATGTGTGAGTGAGAGACAGAGAGAGAAAATTAGGTTTTGTTCAATGAGACAAAAGCCGAACAGAAATAGATCAGTTTTCATCTGAAATGGGGTCTCACTATGTTGCGCAGGCTGGTCTTGAATTCCTGGGCTCAGGTGATCCTTCCGCCTCGGCCTCCTGAGTATCGGGGCTACAGGCATGAGCCACATACTCAGCTTTGATCAGATTTTTTAAATGTAAGCAGAATATTTGATCCTTCTCCCCAGTTGCTATTTTCAGATGGGATCGGGCATGTCAGGGTGGTATGACCTTAGATCCAGTTAGTATTTTCAAAGATTAGTATAGTTTAAATACTTTGGAGGCCGAATGCAGTGGCTCGTACCTGTAATCCCAGCACTTTGGGAGGCTGAGGTGGGCGGATCACTTGAGCCCATGAGTTCGAGACCAGCCTGGGCAATGTGGCAAAACCCTGTATATAGAAACAATACAAAAATTTGCTGGGTAAGATGGTATGCACCTGTCGTTCCAGCTACTTGGGAGGCTGAGTCAGGTAAATCACTTGAGCCTGGAAGGCAGAGGTTGCAGTGGGCGGAGATCCCGCCACTGCACTCCAGCCTGGGTGATAGGAATGAAACTGTTTCAAAAAAGAAAACAACTTAAAAAAACATACTTTGGAGATGCTGCACCCTTTCTCTGAGTTTCCTTAGGAGTGTCAGTGAAAGGAGAACACCTTCTAGTAGGTCAGGGGTGTATCAGAATTAAAATTTTCCGCAGAGGATGGATGGTTACTGATGCCTACCTGATAGAAAGCAAAGGAAAGGGAGGTGACTTTTCATAAAAATGCAGCAGGCTGTCTGCATGGCTGAAAGGGTGAAAGGCGGTTTCTCCTTAGTCATGAATTAGGGAGAAGCTGTCTGCACACCCCCTGGTTCATGAGTGAACTTTAAAGCAAGTCCTAGGGCCAAGCCCAGTGGCTCACGCCTGTAATCCCGGCACTTTGGGAGGCCGAGGTGGGTGGATCACCTGAGGTCAGGAGTTTGAGACCAGCCTGACCAACATGGCGAAACCCCACCTCTACTAAAAATATAAAAATTAGCCGGGGGTGGTGGCGGGTGCTTATAATTCCAGCTGCTTGGGAAAGATGTGGCAGGAGAGTTGGTTGAACCCCGGAGACGGAGGCTGCAGTGAGCTGAGATGGTGCCACTTCACTCTAGCCTGGGCACAAGAGCGAAACTCTGTCTCAATCAATCTATATATATATATATATATAACAAGTCCTAGGCTGGGTGTGGCAGCTCACGTCTGTAATCCCAGCATGTTAGGAGGCCAAGGTGGGTAGATCGCTTGAGCCCAGGAGTTTGAGACCAGTCTAGGCAACACAGTGAGACCCCATCTCTACAGAACAATTAGGGAAATTTTGCTGGGCATGGGTGGTACATGCTTGTAGACCCAGCTACTTGAGAGGCTCAGCTGGGAGGATCGCTTAAGCCCAGGAGGTCGAGGCTGCAGTGAGTCATGATCATGCCACTGCACTCCAGCCTAAGCAACAGAGTGAGACTTTTTGTCTGAAAAAATAAAGAAGTAAGACAAATCCTGAGTTTTTAGATTTCAGGAAAAATTATGAGGGGTTAGTAATTGCCATATTTCATTTAGGAGGAGCTATATATATGTGCGTGTCTATGTATGCATGTACATATGTACAATACACGTATACACACACACACCTTTTTTTTGAGTCTGACTCTGTCACCCAGGCTGGAATGTAGTGGTGTGATCTTGGCTCAATGCAACCTCCACCTCCCAGGATCAAGCCATCCTCCCACCTCAGCCTCCCAAGTAGGGATTAAAGGCACATGCCATCACACCCAGCTAATTTTTTTTTTTTTTTTTTTTTTTTTTGAGACGGAGTCTCACTCTGTTGCCAGGCTGGAGTGCAGTGGCGCAATCTCAGCTCACTGCAACCTCCGCCTCCTGGGTTCAAGTGATTCTTCCGCCTCAGCCTCCCAAGTAGCTGGGACCACAGGCGCGTGCCACCACATCTGGCTAATTTTTTTGTATTTTTAGTAGAGACGGGGTTTCACCATGTTGGCCAGGATGGTCTCGATCTCTTGACCTCATGATCTGCCCGCCTTGGCCTCCCAAAGTGCTGGGATTACGGGCATGAGCCACCGCGCCTGGCCACAATTTTTTGTATTTTTGGTAGAGACACGGTTTCACTATATTGCCCAGGCTGGTATTGAATTCCTGAGCTCAAGCCATCCACCCACCTTGGCCTTGAAAGTGCTGGGATTACAGGCATTTGCCACCATGCCTGGCCCACATTTTTTCTTTACTTTTTTTTCTGCAATAGAGTCTCGCTCTGTTGCCCATGCTGGAGTGCAGTGGTGTGACCTCAGCTCACTGCAACCTCCAACTCCTGGGTTCAAGTGGTTCTCCTACCTTAGCCTTTCAAATAGCTGGAATTACAAGCATGTGCTGCCATGCCTGGCTAATTTTTGTATTTTTAGTCAAGATGAGGTTTCACCACGTTAGTCAGGCTGGTCTTGAACTCCTGACCTCAGGTGATCTGCCCACCTTGGGTTCCAAAAGTGCTGTGATTATAGATGTGAGCCACTGTGCTTGGCCTTTTTCTTTTTAAAGATAGGCATTATTTAGAGTGGCACTTTTTTTTTTTCTTACAAAGACCGGGTCTTGCTGTGTTGCTCAGGCTGTCGAACTCCTGGACTCAAGCAGTCTGCCCACCTCAGCCTCTCAAACTGCTGGGATTACAGGCATAAGCCACTGCACTAGCCTGGTACTTTTTTTTTTTTTTGAGATGGAGTCTCGCTCTGTCGCCCAGGCTGGAGTGCAAATGGCGTCCTCTCAGCTCACCATATCCTCTGCCTCCTGGGTTTAAGCAATTCTCCTGCCTCAGCCTCCCAACTAGCTGGGATTACGGGTGCGCACCACCATTCTCAGCTAATTTTTGTCTTTTTAAGTAGAGATGGGGTTTCATTACGTGGTCAGGCTGGTCTTGAACCCCTGACCTTGTGATCCACCCGCCTCAGCCTCCCAAAGTACTGGGATTACAGGCGTGAGCCACCGCGCCTGGGTTGGCCTGGTACATTTTTTTAATAAGAGGAACTTACCTGACACATGATTATCACCCAGAGTCCATAGTTTGCATTAGGATGCATTCTTGCGTGTGTGTATTCTGTGGCTTTTGGTCAACATAGAATGACAGTGGTCCACCTTTGCAGTGTCCTACAGAAGAGTTTCACTGCTGGAAAAATCCTCTGTGCTCTGCCTGTTCCTCCCTCTCTCCCTAAATCCTAGCAACTCCTGATCTTTCTTCTGTCTCCAGGATTTTGCCTTTTCCAGAGTGTTGGAATCATACGGTGTGCTGTACGGTAGATAGCAGTGTTCAGGTTGGCTTCTTTCACTTAATAATGTTTCTTCTGCATCTTTTCATGGCTCGCTGGCTCATTTCTCCATTTTTAGTGCTGACTAATATTCCATTGTCTGGATGTCCCACTGTGTGTTTATCCGGTCACCTGCTGGAGGATGCCTTGGTTGGGAAACCTTATTTTTGCGTGTGTCTGTGGCAGTCAGTGTGACTAGTCCTGTCATCTTGCTTGGAAACAGAAGCCTCATTGCGTGTGCATTCTGGAATTTTATTATTGAAATGAGGTTTTTTGGCTGCTGTTGTGGAGACAGAGTCTTGTTCTGTCACCCAGGCTGGAGCACAGTGGCGTAATCTTGGCTCACTGCAACCTCCGCCTCCTAGGTTCAAGCGATTCTCCCACCTCAGCCTCCTGAGTAGCTTGGATTACAGGTGCCCGCCACCACACCTGGCTAATTTTTGTATTTTTAGTGAAGACTGGGTTTTGCCATGTTGGCCAGGCTGGTCTCGAACCTCTGACCTCAGGTGATCCACTTGCTTCGGCCTGCCAAAGTCTTGGGAATACAGGCATCGGCCACAGTACCCAGCCAACCCAGGAGTTTGACGACAGCTTGGGTAACATAGTGAGACCCCCATCTCTACAAATATTAAAAAGATTAGGGAGGTATGGTGGCATGCACCTGTAATCCCAGCTATTTTCATGAGGCTGAGGTGGGAGGATCACTTCAGCCCTAAAGTTGGAGGCTCCAGTAAGATATGATCATGCCACTGTACTCCAGCCTGGGAAGCAGAGTGAGATCCTGACTCTTCATTTTTCTTTTTTTTTTTTGGAGAGAGTCTCACTCTGTCACCAGCCTGGAGTGCAGTGTCACGATCTCGGCTCACTGCAACCTCCACCTCCTGGGTTCAAGCGATTCTCCTGCCTCAGCCCCCCAAGTAGCTGGAACTACAGGCCTGTTCTACCACGCCCAGCTAATTTTTTGTATTTTTAGTAGAGACGGGGTTTCACCGTGTTGGCCAGGATGGTCTTGATCTCTTGACATCATGATCCACCTGCCTGAGCCTCACAAAGTGCTGGGATTACAGGTGTGAGCCACCGCACCCGGCCACGATCCTGACTCTTAAAAAAAAAAAAAAAAAAAAAAGAATTGTTTTTTACATGCACCCAAAAGTAGCATTAACTAGCCAAGTAATCTGTATTCTCGGAATGCATTTCTTTCACATAGGTATGACTCCCTCACTGGGGTTCCTGTCAGCCAGCAAAACCTGCTGCTGGAGAAGGCCAGTGTCCTCTTCAACACTGGGGCCCTCTATACCCAGATCGGGACCCGGTGCAATCGGCAGACGCAGGCTGGGCTGGAGAGTGCCGTAGACGCCTTTCAGAGAGCTGCAGGTATGTCTCCTGTAGGGCTGCCTGGACTGAGCCTGGGGCCTGCCCAGGGCATCAGAGGACCCCCTCACTGAAGAGGGTCTACAGGTCATCCCTTGCAAGGGCCAGACTAGTCTCCAGCACTGGTGTAACTCCCCATTAAGAAACTTGCTTAGTGGTTCAAACCTGATGGCTGATGCACATGGTGAATCCTGTGGCTGACGATGAATCTTTTCCAAACAAGCGGCCCCTGGGATGGCAGTGCATTGACTGTTTCAACACTGCCATGAAGATCAGAATAACTTTTCCCAAATAGTGAAATTGCAGGCTTCTTTTTCTTGTATTAGGTGAACCTTATCAGTACATATTACACTCTGTGCCCTTTATATCACCTGCATTCTGCCAACTTCTCCAGCTTGTGGTGGGTGATCTCAACTCTTTGTCAAGTGAGGCATTCAAAGGATGTCTTGTAGCTCAGGTCCCTTCTTCTGGGAACTGTCTTTTGTTTTTTTATTTTATTTATTTTGAGATAGAGTCTCGCTCTTGTCACCCCAACTGAAGTGCAGTGGCATAATCTCCAGTCACTGCAACCTATGCCTACTGGGTTCAAGCAATTCTCCTGCCTCAGCCTCCCAAGTAGCTGGGGTTACAGGCACCTGCCACCATGCCCAGCTAATTTTTGTGTTTTTAGTAGAGATGAGGTTTCCCCATGTTCACCAGGCTGATCTTGAACTCTTGACCTCAAGTGATCAGCCCGCCTCGGCCTCCAAAGTGCTGGAATTACAGGCCTAAGCCTCTGCACACAGCCTTTATTTTATTTTTGAGATGGAGTCTCACTCACTCTGTCACCCAGGTTAGAGTGCAGTAGTGAGATCTCAGCTCACTGCAACCTCCACCTCCCAGGTTTCAGCAATTATTCTGCCTCAGCCTCCCGAGTAGCCGGGACTATAGGCACGCATGACCACGCCCAGCATTTTTTTGTGTGTTTTTGAGATGGAGTTTCACTCTGTTGCCAGGCTGGAGTACAGTGGCACAATCTTGGCTCACTACAATCTCTGCCTCCGGGTTCAAGCGATTATCGTGCCTCAGCCTCCCAAGTAGCTGGGATTATAGGCACGCGCCACCACACCCAGCTAATTATTTGTAGTAGAGATGGGGTTTCACCATGTTGGTCAGGCTGGTCTCGAACTCCTGACCTCAGGTGATCAGCCCTCCTCAGCCTCGCAAAGTGCTAGGATTACAGCTTCTGGGGACTTTCAGATGCTTTTCCCATTTTAACCTCTTTTTCCCAGCCACTCACTGAGGAAACTTGTCTTAGTATAAGAAAGAGGTGCCAGGTGGAGGAGAAAAGCAGCCCACTACTTACACGTATAGAGGATGGGGTCATGAGACCCAGTGCTGTGGATGAGCCTGGCACGGCCCATGCATGCCCGCGGGTTCTGCCTTGCTCGCCTATAGCAGGGCCTGTGTCTGGGTCAGACTCTGCATGGGGATGGATGCAAGAGCAGGGCACAGTGCAGACCACAATGTGGTCCCCACGTCCTCACATTAGCTCTAAAGCGTGTTACCTTCTGGGCTGATCATCGACATTCTGCTTAGGGGTGTGAGCTCCTTCCACCTGTGTAGATCATTGTCTGATATCACTTTGCCCTGCAAGCTTCTGAAGAACCGTAGCTTTGCCACTTTCACTCCTTGTGGAATCTCTGCTGCTAAAATGATTGGTCCAGCCTGGGCCACATTGCAAGACCCTGTCTCCACAAAATATTTAAAAATTAGCCGGGCATGGTGGTGCATGCCCATGGTCCCAGCCACTCCAGAGGCTAAGATGTGAGGATCACTGAAGACCAGGAGTTGAAGGCTGCAGTGAGCTATGACTGCACCCCTGCACTCCAGCCTGGGTGACAGAGTGGGACTCCATCCCTAAAAAAGTTTTTTTTTTTAATTAAAAAATAGGCCGGGTGCAGTGGCTCATGCCTATAATCCCAGCATTTTGGGAGGCTGAGGTGGGTGGATTGCTGGAGCCCAGGAGTTTGAGATCAGCCTGGGCAACATGGCGAAACTCCATCTCTACAAAAAGTACAAAATTAGCGGGGAGTGGTGGTGCATTGCCTGTAGTTTCGGCTACTTGGGAGGCTGAGATGGGAGGATCAGCTGAGGTTGTGATGAGCCAAGAACCATTGCACTCCAGCCTGGATGACATAGCAAGACCCTGTCTCAAAAAATGATTGTTTAAAAAAAATAAAAGATTGATCCCTTAGGATAAAGCAATATGCTAAGATATAAGTACGAGGCGATTTCTTTTGCTGTAAATCTTTTTTCTGGACTCATGTTTCTGAGGAATCTTAGGCAGGCATGCTTGTGTCCTGTCTCCAAGGTTACAGCAGTGGTGACAAACTGTAGACAAAATGAAGCAAGTGGGAGAACAGTGGAGAGAACCCCTGGGGACAAGCAGCAGGTGCCCTCCCTCTGCAGGGCTGGGTTTTTTATTTATTTATTTATTTTTTTGCTCAGCAACAAAACCAGAGGAACCAGTTGGATGGGATTCATGTCAGAGATTCTATTTCAGTTACAGATTGATTGTCAGCTAGTGCTTCAGACAGTTAATTTTCTAAACTATAAAGAAGTCAGTGGAGGGCTGCAGCGTGAAAATTTCCACTGGAGCGCACGGACTGATTTTTTTTTTTTTTTTGAGATGGAGTCTCACTCTGTCCCCCAGGCTGGAGTGCACTGGTGAGATCTCAGCTCACTGCAACCTCCACCTCCCAGGCTCAAGCAATTCTCCTACCTCAGCCTCTTGAGTAGCTGGGATTACAGGTGTGTACCACCATGCCTGGCTAATTTTTATAATTTTAGTAGAGACAGGGTTTTGCCATGTTGGCCAGGCTGGTCTCGAACTCCTGACCTCAAGTGATCTGCCCGCCTTGGCCTCTCAAAGTACTGGGATTACAAGTGTGAGCTGCCTTGCCTGGCCAGAACAGATCTTCCTTGAGGGCCAAGGGAAAACCCTGGACTGCTGAATGACTCAGGTCTTATGTGTGAGCCTGGCCCCCTGTGAGCCCCTCTGTCCTTCTGATTTCACCTCCATGCCTGTCATGATGGAATTTTGTCCCAGGTGACACAGGAGTTGAGGGAAATAGGCTGTTTGTTTTTACTCAATAGAGATGTAAGTGTTTTAGAAGATAATCTAGTTTTAAAAAATTATGTTAAAAGGCGGGGCGGGGTGGCTCACACCTGAAAGCCCAACACTTTGGGAGGCCAAGGTGGGCGGATCACCAGGTCAGGAGTTCAAGACCAGCCTGACCAACATGGAGAAACCCCGTCTCTACTAAAATACAAAAATTAGCTGGATGTGGTGGTGTGTACCTGTAATCCCAGCTACTGTGGAGGCTGAGGCAGGAGAATCACTTGAACCCAGGAGGCAGAGGTCGCAGTGAGCCAAGATTGCGCCACTGCACTCCAGCCTGGCAACAGAGTGAGACTCTGTCTCAAAAAAAAAAAAATGTGTTTAAAAAAAAATGTGTGTGTGTGTATAGAGAAAGAGAACTATTTTAACCTTTTTTAATTATGATAAAATATACTTAACACAAAATTAATCATTTTAATTATTTTATTAAAATTTTAAATTATCCTACCAACCAGAAGCACATTTTAACCATTTTTAAGTGTGGAGTTCATTGGCATTAAGTACATTCATACATTCATAGTGTTGTGCAGCCATTACCATTAAACATCTCCAAAGCTTAAAAAAAATTTTTTTTTGGTTAGGCAAGGTGGCTCACACTTGTAAGCCCAGCACTTTGGGAGGCTGAGTCAGGAGGATCATTTGAGTCTGGGAGTTGGATACCAGCCTGGGCAACATAGGGAGACCCCCATCTGTATAAAAAAATGTAATAATTAGCTGGGTGTGGGTTAGTGCATGCCTGTAGTCCCAGCTCTTCCACTTGAGCCTAGGAGTTCAAGGCTGCAGTGAGCCATAATCGTGCCACTGCAGTCCAGCCTGCAACAGAGCATGACCTTGTCTCAAAAATAAATAAAATAAATACATTAAAAATATATATATATATATTTTACTTTATTTTTTTAAGAGACGAAGGTCTTAGAATGTTGCCCAGGCTGGTCTTGAACTCCTAATGTCAAGCAATCCTCCCACCTCAGCCTCCCTTGTAGCTGGGATTACAGGCGGTAGCCACTGGGCCCAGTTCTCTCGGGAACTTTTTCATCATCCAGACCAAGGCTCTGTACTCAGCAGTTAAGCAATAACCTCCCATTGCCCCCCTTTCCCAGCCCCAGCTAACCTTTATTCTTCTTTCTGTTTCTGTGAATTTGACTATCCCGGGTACCTTATCTAAATGGAATCCTACAATATTGGTCCTTTTTCGACTGGCTTGTTTCACTTAGCATAATGCCCTCATTTACATTGTAGCATGTGTCAGAGTTTCATTGCTGTTTAAGGCTGAAAAATATTCCATTGTATGGATAGGCCACATTGTGTTTATTCTTTCATCCGCTCACGGATGTCTGGGTTGTTTCCACTTTTCGGCTCTTGTGAATAATGTTCACAACATTATTCACATGGGTGTTCAAGTATCAGTTAAGTCCCCACTTTCACGTGTTTGGGGATATACCTAGGAGTGGAATTGCTGGACCATATGATTGAGAATCAAAATTTTTAATATGTTTTAGGATGCTTATTTTTTCTCCTATCTTACCTTTTTTTTTTTTTTTTTTTTTGAGATGGAGTCTTGCTTTGTCACCCAGATTGGAGTGCAGTGGTGAGATCTTGGCTCACTGCAATCTCTGCCTCCTCCTGGGCTCAAGTGATCCTCCTGCCTCAGCCTCCCAAGGAGCTGAGACTATAGGCACATGCCACCACATCTGGCTAATTTTTGTGTATCTTTTGTAGAGAAGGGATGTCACCATGTTGCCCAGGCTGGTCTTGAACTTGTGACCTCAAGTGATCTGCCCACTTTGGCCTCCAAAAGTGTTGGGATTACGGGCATGAGCCACCGCACCCGGCCTCCTATCTTTAGAGCAACATGGTAAAGTAAATATGAACCTGAACTAATGGGCAAAACGTTTTCCACTTTTAGGGGTTTTAAACTACCTGAAAGAGACATTTACCCATACTCCAAGTTACGACATGAGTCCTGCCATGCTCAGTGTGCTTGTCAAAATGATGCTTGCGCAAGCCCAAGAAAGCATATTTGAGAAAATCAGCCTTCCTGGGATCCGGAATGAATTCTTCATGTTGGTGAAGGTGGCTCAGGAGGCTGCCAAGGTAAGACTTCCTGGTTCCTGTGACTCTGGGGAGTGGACAGGAGACGCCAGCGCAGAAGCACTGGAAGGAGCTGGGGCTTCCCACGGGAGCCTGCCTGTGACCTGGGCAGTGTGCCAGCTCTGGCCAGGGCTGCTGGCTTGAGTTTTCTTGGCAAGTGTTGGTGTTTCATATATGGATCACTGATTCCATCTGCAGCTCAGCCTAAAAACCAGCCTAATGACAGCAGCCCGATCCCCCGTTAACTGCGACAATGACGGAACAAGGGGTTACTTGGAGTTGCTCCCAGATTCTGGAGCGGCCCCTTGCAGGGGCTGCTGCATGGGAAGAAGAAAGGGCTGTTTCTCTGCAGTTGGGTTCATGAGGGCCCTTGTGCCGGGCTGCCCCTTCCCAGTGCCCCTTCTGTTTCAGGTGGGAGAGGTCTACCAGCAGCTGCACGCAGCCATGAGCCAGGCACCGGTGAAAGAGAATATCCCCTACTCCTGGGCTAGCTTGGCCTGCGTGAAGGCCCACCACTACACGGCCCTGGCCCACTACTTCACTGCCATCCTTCTCATCGACCACCAGGGTAAGGGTTGGGGAGGGTTCGGGGGTTTGGCCAGGGTCGTGGTCCAGCTGCCCCGGCGGGATTCTGAGCTGAGCAGAAGCTATCTGCCTGCCCTGGAGACGCTCACAGGCTGAAGGCAGAGGATGGGAATGACCCATGACTGAGGCAGCTGCTGCACAGGCCATGGTGGGGATAGGGGTTATAAGTTCCTTTGGAGGAAGGAAGAGGGGACACCTTTAATTCTGCCTGGGTGCAAGAGTTTTCACCTGGAATCTAGAATCTAAGGAAATGCCAAAAATGCAGGAATCAAGATGAATAACATTTTAAGGTAATATTTTAAAAGAATCAAAATTAATGCAGGCCGAGTACGGTGCTCATGCCTGTAATCCCAGCACTTTGGGAGGCTGAGGCAGGTGGAGCATTTGAGGTCATGAGTTCGAGACCAGCTTGGCCAACATGGTGAAACCCCTTCTCTACTAAAAATACAAAAACTAGCCGGGCATGGCTCACACCTGTAATCCTAGCTACTCGGGAGGCTAAGGCAGAATGGCTTGAGCCGGGGAAGTAGAGGCTGTAGTGAACAGAGATTGCGCTACTGCCCTCCAGCCTGGGCGACAGAGCGAGACTCTATCTCAAAATGATAGTAATAATAATAATGCAAAAAACATCTTTGATGATAGGAATTTTATTTTATTTTATTTATTTTTAGAGATGGGGCTGGGGTACAGTGGTGTCATCATGGCTCACTGCCTTCTTGAACTCCTGGGCTCAAGCAATCCTCCCACTTCAGCCTCCTAAGTAGCTGGGACTATAGGCACATGTCACCACATCAGTTAATTTTTTTTTTTTTACTTTGTAATCATATTTATTGCTTTTTTATTATTTTTATTTTTTTAATTTTAATTTTATTTTATTTTTATTTATTTATTTATTGCATTTTAGGTTTTGGGGTACATGTGAAGAACATGCAAGATTGTTGCATAGGTACACAAGTGATTTTTTTTTTTTAATTTTTTGTAGAGTTGGAGTCTCACTATGTTGCCTAGGTTGGTTTCAAACTCCTGGCCTCAAGCAATTGTCCCACCTTGGCCCCTCAAAGTGCTGGGATTACTAATGTGAGCCACCATGCCTGGCGGAAATTTCAAATAAAGATAGAGATCACTAAAAATCTGTGCTGAGCTGTATTGGAACTTTAGACAAAAAAGAAATTTGCATGTTTTAGTCATCATGGGCTTTTCTGCATTAATTTTGATATTTTTAAACGGCATCAGGCCAGGCCTGGTAGCTGACATGTGTAATGCCAGCATTTTGGGAGGCTAAGGTGGGAGGATTGCTTCAGGCCAGGAGTTCAAGACCAGCCTGGACAACATAGTGAGAAACTTTTGTCTCTATAAAAGAAATTTAAAAATTTAAAAAAATGCATGAAAATATTACATATTTACTTATTTACTGAGTTACATGTTTAAATGTCGAGTCCAAGGCAAGGACTGACTTTTATCTATAGCTTAAGTGGGATCATTTTTTTTTTTTTTGAGACAGAGTCTTGCTCTGTCCCTCAGGCTGGAGTATAGTGGTGCGATCTCAGCTCACTGCAACGTTCACCTCTGGGTTCATGCAATTCTCCTGCCTCAGCCTCCTGAGTAGCTGGGACTACAGGCACACACCATGCCTAGCTGATTTTTGGATTTTTAGTAGAGATGGGGTTTCACCTTGTTGGCCAGACTAGTCTTAAATTCCTGAACTCAAGTTATCTGCCCACTTCATCCTCCCAAAGTGTTGAGATTACAGGCATGAGCCACGGCACCTGGCCAGGGGTTTTTGATGTAATGAGTACTAATCCAGGCAGCCTCCTGAGGAATTAAAAAGACAGCCTCTTCTGTCTTTAATTCATAACAGAGCTGAGATGTGAACCCAAGGAGCCATACTTGTTGGGTTCATATCTTAGCTGTGTCATGAATGAGCTGTATGACCTTGGGCAAGTAACTTAGCTGTCCTCTGCCTCGATTTTCTCATCTGTAAAATTGGCATATGGCAAGAACCTACCTCACAGGCTGTCATGAAAATGAAGTGCCTGTATGCAAAGCTCAGTAGTGCCTTATATACTGTAGGCTCTCGAAGTGTGAGCCGCCACTCCTAGTACCGTGTAGTCTATTAGGCAGGACAAGATGTGGAAACAGGTAGAAATACTATATAGTGCCTCAGTGATTGCTGCAGAGACACAAATGTGGCAGCAGGTGGACTCCGTGGTGTAGTCATGGATGGCTTCTCAGAGGCGGTGACATTTGAGTTTGATTTATTTCCATCTGCACAGGAGGGAAGGGTCAGCCTAGAGGGAGTGAAGTGTCAGCACAGGAACAGAGGTCGAGGGTGCTGAGGATGTGGAGAGTGGCTTTGTGAGGTTTGAGAGCAGGATACGCACATGCCAGGGAAGGTGCGGTTGAAGCAGGAAGGGGCTATACTGCAGGGGTCCAGGCTGGGCATGACGGGGTCTGGGTTTTGCTAGGAGGTTCTGTGTGGTGAGTGAGTCAGCGGAGGTATTGTGTCGGGACTCAGGGTCAAATTATGAACCTCTGGAGTGTGGCTGGTCCCAGTGAGCAAAAGCTTTGGGGTAGCTGGGCATGGTGACTCATGCATTTTGGGAGGCTGAGTCAGGAGGATCGCTTGAACCCAGGGGTTTGAGACCAGCCTGGGCAACATAGAAAGACCTCATCTTTACAAAAATGGCAGGTGGTGGTCCACGTCTGTAGTCCTAGCTACTCAGGAGGCTGAGGTGGGAGGATCACTTGAGCCCAGGAGTTCAAGGCTGCAGTGAACTATGATTGTGCCATTGCACTCCTGCCTGGGTAACAGAGTGACACCGTCTCAAAGAAAAAAAAAAGGCTTGAGGGGCTGGACAGCCTAGGGTGTGTCCAGGGGCCAGAAAGGAGCCCCATGATCCCAAATGCCTCGTGAAACTGCAGAAGAGAGGAAGCTGGAGACGTGGTAGAAAGGGAAATCTCTCCGTGGGTCTGTGGCCAGGTCCACGAGATGGGATTTAACCTGTGGCTCTCTTTGCAGTGAAGCCAGGCACAGACGTGGACCACCAGGAGAAGTGCCTGTCCCAGCTCTATGACCACATGCCAGAGGGGCTGACGCCCTTGGCCACACTGAAGAACGGGCAGCAGCGCCGACAGCTGGGTGGGTGTCCCCCTGCCCCCGGACATGGGTCCTCTTGGTGCCCAGTGGGTCCTGCTCACAGCCAGCCACAGAGAGGTCCCGGGAGAGAGGGATGTTCCCAGCCATTGTGGACACTTTGGGTTCAGAAGTCACGAGGCACAGTCCCCAGCCTCAGAGGTCTTCCCAGGCTGTGTTCTCACGGGCTCCGTAGCACCCAGGCCTCCTACTGTGGAGCCAGGACTTTGACCATCTCCTCGGGGTGGAAGGAGATGTTTGCTTTCCTTATGCCTGGCTTTACCAAGAACACCTAGTGACTGGGAATGAAGTGTCCTGGTTTGGTCTCTGCCGTATCTCAATGTGAGTATCTCTTCCCATGTGCAGGCCTGACCTCCACCACCCTAACCTTCCCTGCTGCGCACCACCCACGCGCACAGACCGGCTTCCCATCTCAGTGATGGCAACTCCCGCCCCTCTAGGTGCTCAGGCCAGAAACCTTGGACTCTCTCTCCACTCTTCTTTTCTTTCCTCTCCTCTTTCCTCCTTCCCTCCCCTCCCCTGCTCTCCCCTTCCCTCCCCTCCCCTCCACTTCCCTCTCTTTTTCCCTCCCCTCCCTTCTCCTCTCCCCTTCCTATCCCCTCCCATCCTTCCTATCTTCCCCTCCCCCTTCCCCTCCCCCTCCCTCTTCCCTTCCCCTCGTCCCCACCTCTTCCCTCTCCTTTCTCCTCCCCTCCCCACCACCTCCCACCTCGCCCCCCCCACGCCCTCACGCCACCCCCCCCAGCCTGCCCACCCACACCGCGCCCCCCACCCACAGCCCCCCCCCCCGCCCCCCCCCG
>CAUYLG010042911.1:0-19209 GCA_963573385.1 Cacajao melanocephalus
CGGGAAATCATTCCAACCCGCCCCCCCGCCCCCGGCCTCAACTCCCTTTTTATAAAAAAAAAAAATAAAAATTTTCCCCCATTTTTTTTTTTTTTTTTTTTTTTTTTTTTTTTTTTTTACAGCATGGGTCCAGGGGACCAACGCAAGAGTGGAAAATTCATTGGCCAAATTTTCTCTATTTTTTACATTCTATTTTTCCTCCAAAAATAGTAACAACAACATGTTGTGTATCCATGACATGGATTATTATGCAGCCTTAAAAAGTAAGGGAATTCTGACATGCACTACAACACGAAGGATATTGAGGATATTATAGCAAGTGAAATTAGTCATAAAGGACAAATATTGTAGGATTTCACTTGTATGCAGTACCTAGAGCAGTCAAACTCATAGAAGAGAAAATAGAGGCTAGGAGTGGTGGCTTACACCTGTAATCCCAGCACTTTGGGAGACCAAGGCAGGTGGATCACCTGAAGTCACGAGTTCGAGACTAGCCTGACCAAGATGGTGAAACCCCGTCTCTACTAAAAATACAAAAAATTAGCCGAGCGTGGTGGTTCATGCCTAGTTCATGCCAAGTATGGTTCTCCTACCTCATGCTTGGGAGGCCGAGGTAGAATTGCTTGAACCTGAGAGGTAGAGGTTGCAGTGAGCTGAGATTGCACCATTGCACTCCAGCCTGGGCAACAAGAGTGAAACTGTCTCAACTCAAAAAAAATAAATAAAGAAAGAAAATAGAATAATATTTGCCTGGGCCTGTGAGGAAGGGGAATGGGGAGTTAGTATTTAATGAGGACAGAGTTTCAGTCTGGGGACATGGAGGGAGTTCTGGAGGTGGATGGTGGTGATGGTTGCACAACAACGTGAATGTAACTGATGCTTCCTTCCCAAGAGCATAATTTTCTATGAGGCCGAGCACGGTGGCTCACATCTGTAATCCCAGTACTTTGGGGGCTGAGGCAAGCAGATCACTTGAGGTCAGGAGTTCAAGACCAGCCTGGCCAACATGGTGAAACTCCATCTCTATTAAAAATACAAAAATTAGCCAGGCATGGTGGCAGGTGCCTGTAATTCCAGCTACTCAGGAGGCTGAGGTGGGAGAATTGCTTGAACCTGAGAGGCGGAAGTTATGGTGAGCCGAGGTCGCGCTACTGCACTGCAGCCTGGACAAGAGAGTGAGACTCTGTCTCCAAAAAAGAAAAAAAAACATTCTATGATCATTCTCTGTTCCTTTCTTACCAGGAGAAGGACAGATTATAAAAATCACACAAAGGGCCAGTTTTCTCTGCTTATGTGTGCAACTGATGTCAGTGTTTTAAGATGAGGGGTGGGAGTCAGGCTAGCGTGTGGGATTTGGACACAGGTCACACCCCTGGTGCAGGGTCCTCATTACTGCACTGCCCCTTCTACAGGACACACTCTGTGGAGCCAGGACAAGCCAGATGAGCCCTTGACCCAGTGCTGCAGCTTCTGCTTCCTCTTAGCAAAATCAGCTTATTACTTAATCAGACGAAGTGTCTGTGCAGTGGAGACGGGAGTTTAATTGGGAATTTTCCCCTTTGCAGTTGTCGATATTTAATGAAAGTGGTGTGGAGAACACAGGTCAGCACTATCAGAAATTAGAGCTGGTGTTCCTGGCACCCCTGTCCCCAGGAAAGCAAGCCCTGCAGTGCCCTCTCAGCTGCCTCCTTACGAATAACGTTTCTCTTTGCAGCACTGAAGTAGCTGAAGTAGCGACCATAGCACATGCAGCTTCCGTAGACGCTCAGGGTGAATTAAGAACCTGGTGCCTGGGAAGAGCACTAGACAGGGAGTCAGCGTCTGGGCGCGGTGGCTCATATCGTAATCCCAGCACTTTGGGAGGCCGAGGCAGGCAGATCACAAGGTCAGGAGATCGAGACTATCCTAGCTAATTCGGTGAAACCCCAACTCTACTAAAAAATACAAAAAATTAGCTGGCATGGTGGCATGCACCTGTAGTCCCAGCTACTTGGGAGGCTGAAGCAGGAGAATTGCTTGAATCCAGGAGGTGGAGGTTGCAGTGAGCTGAGATCATGCCACTGCACTCCAGTCTGGCGACAGAGAAAGACTCAGTCAAAAAAAAAAAAAAAAAAAAAAAAAGGGTGGGGGCGGGTGTCAGGAGAAGACCTGGGTTCCAGTCCAGACCCCAAGTGATCTTAGACAAATTGCCTAACTTCTCTGGGCCTCTCATCTGTAAAATAAGAAAGAGGGGTGGGGAGGGAGGGGAAGTGAGAGATGTCAAAGGTGGCTTCACATCCTCTACGATGCTGTGAAACCAAGCTTGGCTGTGGGTGTGAAAGGCCAAAAAACTGCTTTTATTTCCTGGGCCTTTGGGACTGGAGTTCCTGGAAGGCAAGGACAGGTGTTTTACCAGCATAGGCTGGGCTCTCTTAGCCAGGGAGGGGAAGGCAGAAGAGTGACAGGGAGTAGTAGGTTCTTGCCAGGAGCAGAGGGACTGATACCCATTGGTCCATGGAGAAACTTCCATGTTGGTCCTTCCTCTAGGCATGGGAGGAAGAGCTTGCCTTCCCCAGAAGTTGTAGCTGCAGTAATGGCTGCAGGGAATTTTATTGTGTAGATGATCCATGATTTACTTACTCGGTAAGTAAACTTGTTACTTCAACAAGTTAAAGATTGTGAAAATAGGTGGGGTTGGGTGGGCTGGATCCACCATCCTTCTCCCCAATCCCCCTTCTCACTACAGCTTCTCACCTTGGGAAGACTTGCAAAGCTCATGTCACAGCTCCTGGGCAGGCAGTTCACAGAAGGAGACATTCAGGTTTCCACTGAGCATGTAATACAGCGTTCAGCTCTCCTGCTAATCAGATAAATGCAAACTAAATCAACAGTATACTCGTTCATGGCTTATCAGATTGATAAAGGTGAAAGAGTGACAAAATCCAGGGTTGGCACAAGTTCAAGGACTCACCCACAACCTTCAACTTGTGGGAATGTATCTTAGGGAAATAACGCAGAATGTATGCAAGACTGTCACAGCAGCATAGCTTCTAGGAGAGAAAACGGGAAACATCCTGGGGTTGGGCAAGTAAATCATGGCTCATCCACAGAATAAAATACCCTGCAGCCATTAAAAGTGATATAGTTGTTGAATAGAAACATGTTCCCACTATGGTTATCTGACAGAGTGATGGAGAACATTTCTGCTTGGTAGATTTATGCACGCACGCGTGCACGCGCGCACACACACACACACACACGAAACAATCTAGAAAGGGATAAGCCAAGTGTTAACTGTTTTTTAAAAAATTCCCCCTTCTTTTTTATTATTTTTAGTGTCTGACTATATCTGTGAACTTTGCCTAATAAGTGGAGTTAGGAAAACAGAACTATATTTTTAATGACAAAAAGCGCTTACAGGAGCCTGCTATTAATACCAGTTACGCAGTTCCCAGGAGGCCAGGTCAGGGAAAGGCCCTAGAGAGCCTCCGGCTGCAGGCCTGTTTGTTAGCAAGGGGCCGGTCTGGTGCAAGAGATTAATCTCAATCTACCATCCGCTGTGTCACCATCTATTTCTGGAGAATGGCATCTCTTCACCCTCTCCAGCTCAGGTGTCAGCTGCTGGGGAGAAGTCATCAGTCAAGGGGCGGGGGCCTGGACAGGTGGTGACAGGCCACTGAGCCGCCCTGTGCAAGGGAGATGCCTGTCTCTTCTGAGTGTGCCCCAGAAGAGAAGGAAGCCGTGGCTATAAGGGGAGGGTGCTGTGGACTCTGTTCTGCCTAGGCCAGAATGAGATCGAGCCCCCTTTAGTTTCAGTGGGTTGGAGGTAAACCCATCACCAGACAAAAGGTAGGAAGCCACCTTCCCACCAGTTTAGCCTGCCCATTGTGGGGAGGTGAGCTGCATCACTCCCACTGCCTCCTGAAACCCTCGTGCCACCAAGCACGTGGTTTTATAGAACAACGGGACCCAGTTAAATGATCTGTGGCTGTGGGACAAAGGCTGACAGTTAGGACAGCAGCCCAACTCGTTCTTGAATTCCGTTGTCCTATAATTCTTTGGTTGGGTGTCTTGAACGTAAACAACAGAAGCCAGTCTGACTAATGTAGGCAGGGAAGGAATTAGTGGCAGGGATGCCAGATAGTTCACAGAATTGAAGAGAAGCCTGGAGAAGCAGGCTCAGAAGAGAATGAGGGCAGCTCTGCAGGTGTAGAATGCAGAACCAATGGGCAGTTTCTCCAGGGTGGGGCTGCTGGCTGGACTGAATGGGTTTCAGTCTATTTGGTCAGTCCACCCTAGACTCAGTGTCCTGGCACAGACAGACTCTCAGTGTGGGTTGGGTACCGACCCCTATGCCAGGAGAGGGCAACACATTTTAAGAAAGTTAAGCCAGGTGCTGTGGCTCATGCCTGTAATCCCAGGACTTGAGGAGGTTGAAGCAGATGGATCACTTGAGTTCGGGAGTTTGAGACCAGCCTGGGCAATGTGACAAAATCTCGCCTCTACTAAAAATACAAAAATGGCCTGGCGTGGTGGCTCACGCCTGTAATCCCAGCACTTTGAAAGTCCGAGGTGGGCAAATCACAAGGTCAGGAGTTCGAGACCAGCCTGACCAACTTGGTGAAACCCCATCTCTACTAAAAAAAAAATTAGCTGGGCATAGTGGTGGGCGCCTGTAATCCTAGCTACTCAGGAGGCTGAGGCAGGAAAATTGCTTGAACCCGGGAGGCAGAGGTTGCGGTGAGCTGAGATCACACCATTATACTCCAGCCTGGAGTGAGACTCCATCTTATAAATAAATAAATACAAATACAAATACCAACATTAGCTGGGCTTGGTGGCACATACCTACAGCCCCAGTTACTTGAGAGGCTGAGGTGGGAAGACTGGTTGAACCCAGAAGGTGGAGGTTGCAATGAGCAAGACCATGCTGCTTCATTCCAGCCTGGGAGATAGAGTGAGATCCTGTCTCAAAAAAGAAAAAAAAAAGTTGCACCAAGACTTACTTAATGGGTGAGAGATGATTGCCCCAAAAGAAGCTGGGGAGTAGCCTTAGGAGAGATGAAGCAGGAGAAGCCGAAGGGCAACAGGTGACTATGAAATACAGGATACTGATAGTGGGTGGAAATGCATCCCCTGAAAAGGCATGTCCAGGTCCTAAGACTTGGAGCCTATGAATGTGACCTTTTAGAAAAAGAGTCTTTGCAAATGTAAGTGAAGGATCTGGAGAAGAGGTCATTCTGGACGGAGGGTAGGACTGCCCTCAATTAACGGCAGACGTCCTTGTAAGGGAAAGGCAGAGGGAGACTAACAAGACGGAGACACAGAGCGGAGGCTGTGTGGAGACAGAGGGCGAGGTTGGAGTGAGGCAGCCACAAGCTGAGAAATGGCAAGAACCACCAGAAGAGTTCGAGACCAGCCTGGCCAACATGGTGAAACCCCATCTCTACTAAAAATAAAAAAAATTAGCTGGGCGTAGTGGCACATGCCCATAATCCTAGTTACTTGGGAGGCTGAGGCAGGAGAATCTCTTGAACCCAGGAGGCGGAGGTTGCAGTGAGCTGAGATCACACCACTGTACTCCAGCCTGGGTGACAGAGCAAGACTCCGACTCAAAAAAAAAAATAGAAAGAAAGAAAAAAAAAGACCACCAGAAGCTGGAAGAGGCCAGGAAGGATTCTCCCCAGAACCTTCAGAGGGAGCCCAGCCTGGCCGACACCTTGATTTCAGATTTCTAGCCTCCATAACTATGAGAGAACAAATTTGTTTTAAGCCCCTCAGGGCCGGGCACGGTGGCTCAGGCCTGTAATCTCAACACTTTAGGAGGCGGAGGTGGGCGGATCATGAGGTCAGGAGTTCGAGACCAGCCTGTCTTGTGGTGAAACCCTGTCTCCACTAAAAATATAAAATATTAGCTGGGCATGGTGGCGCCCACCTGTAATCCCAGCTACTTGGGAGGCTGAAGCAGAAGAATCCCTTGAACCCTGGAGGCAGAGGTTTCAGTGGGCTGAGATTGAGCCACTGCACTCCAGTCTGAGCGACAGAGTGAGACTGTGTCTCAAAAAAAAAAAAAGCCCCTCAGTTTGCGGTAATTTGTAACAGCAGCCCTAAAAAGCAAACACAGCATGCAGCCTCCCTAGAATGGCCTTTTAGTGCTCTTTGCTCAGAGTACTCTAGGCTCAGGCCAATAATGGAGGCAGCCTTGTTATGCCCGAGAGAGGTTAAAACAGAAGTGCCATGCTCTGAGTTTGTTGAGAGTCCATCTTTAATGGCTGGCGTCCAAGAGTCAGCTAGAGCTCAAACCTCTCGGCCCAGAACAAAGGGCGGTCAACATTTTTATACCAGTTTAGGGTCAGGGGGTGGCAAGCAGATTCTTACAGAAGCAGAAGGAGCAGGTTAGGGGAAGGAGGGTGGTGCCTAACAAAAAATTCTATTTAAAGTTGTTTTTTACTCAGGATGTGGGATAAGCAGTTGTCCAATTGCACGTACAGGATGTATGGGTCAGTGGGTCCTGTTTCTCAGAAAATTGGTTACAAAGATGCCAGGTGTCTCAGACCACAAGCTCTTGGAACAGAATGCCCTACATAGCTCAGGGTGGGCAAAATGGAGTTAGCAGGATTGTTAAAAATGTATTCATCACAGCCAAGCTAGGGTATTTCAGCCTGGGTCCCAAACCAGGTTTACAAGACATTGTGCAGCTTTGGCATAATAATCCACCCCTCTGGGTCTTCGTAACCTGGTAATAACTTGTGCACGCATTCTTAAGGCAACAGGGAAGGATACTGGCTAACTGCACGGGCACTAGGGTGAGACCACCTGATTCCAGATCCTGGCCCTTCTATTCTTGGCTGGATAACCTCAAGCAGGTAACATAACCGTTCAGTTTGCTTCTCTGTGAACCGGGATCATCCCAGCACCGGCCGCTGAGTTTGTTTCGTAGATTAAAGGAGTGTGTGTAATGTAGAGTGCCAGGAAGAGTATCTGCATGTGGAGAGGCTGCAAGAGAGGTTGGCCGATGCACCGCCACCATCTGTTTCCAAAGATCAAGGAGAATTTCCACCTCCCAAGAGGGAAAAGCATGGAAATGTACACAGCTTCTCTCTCCTCCAGAGAGGTGCAGATTACCTGCTGGTGAATTTGGGGGAAATAGCTTTTGTCCTGGAAGGCAGGGGCCTGTGCCAGTCCAGCACCGTCAGCCACTGGGGATCCATCTGTCTGTTAGGGGAGCTGCTTTCAAACCCCTTTGTGGCCACACATCTAAGCCACATTCTTTGATCCTGTCTTTATTCATATATTGATTCGAAAATATCACTGGCACGTTCTAGTACTAGGAATACAGCAACAGGGAAGGGTATTGGCTGGACAAACAAACGCTGGACCTCACATAGCTGCCATAGGGGTGGGGAGGAGCAGGGAAGCAGAAAATAAACACCTGCTCAGAAAAAAATAAAGAGGGAAGGGGGAGATGGAGGATGACGTGGGGGTGGGGAAGAGTGGCCGCTTTGGATGAAAGCAGGGAAGCCTCTCTCAGAAGGTGACTGCCTAGAGTCACCGGAAGAAAGGAGCGAGCCAGGTAGAGCAGGCAGGTGCACAGGTCCTGAGGGTGGCCTGCACTGGGGTGTTTGAGGACTTGCAAGCAAGGTGGGCTGGAGGGGTTTAGCTGGGGTGACACGGATTGTGGATTTCATTTTAAGAGAGATGGGGAGCCACAGAGGGGTGCTGAGCACAAGAATGACTAGAGGTATTTAATAATAAATGTCTCTCTCTCTCTACACACATACTCTCTCTGTCTCTCTCTCTCTCTCTCTCTCTTCTCTCTGTTGGTTCTGTTTCTCTGGAGCACCCTAATACGGGCACCCTCCTCACATATCTGGAGTCAGATGCAGGCTCAGTCTGAAACTTGGAAAATCTGAACAATGCCAACTGCAGCGTTCCCAAGCACATGCATAGCCAGCTACTGTGGTGAGAGAGCTTTTCGGATATTCCCTGGTTTCGTGTTCACAGAGTCATCTCGAGGTGGCTCAGGGTGGCCGGGCCTGGCCCAGAGTCACATAGGCACCAGGTGGTGGAGCGCCCCAGTGAGCCAAGATCATGCCACTGCACTCCAGCCTGGGCAAATGAGTGAGACTCTGTTTCAAAATTAAAGTAATTAATTAATTTAAAAAAATTTTTAAAGATACAATGCCTGGAGGGGACCTGTTTGGAGGTGCTGGGCCAGGCTGGTGCAGCCCTGGGTCTCCCTGCCTGGGAGGGTGGGAGGCACGATGCAGTGGCCAAGCTCCAGAGCCGGACCGACGGGTCAGCCTCAGCTCTGGCGTCTCCCTGCTGCGTGGCCCTGAGCAAGTCACTTGCCCTCTCTGTGCCTCAGATTGGTCAGCTGTAAGATGGGGATAATTATAGTGGCCTTCCGGTTGGGTTGACCTGAGGAATAAACAAGGCTCGGACGTTTTGTGAAGCTCCTAGCATGCCAGGCACACACCAGGTGCCATGAAGTGTTGGCTTTCCTTCGCTATTCTTAACTTGGACAGCCGAAGGGATGAGTCAGGAGAGGAACATTCCAAAGTCAAGTAGGAACATTGCAGGGATCCCAGCCTCACCTCCACGTGCCGTGTGCCAGCCCATCCTTCCACTGCCCTGCTGATCCGGCCCCCAGAGCCCCCTCTGTGGGCTTGCCCTTGACCTCTCTTGTGGGACTTTGCACTTTCTACTTTAAGTGTCCCCATTTGTGCCTGTGTCCCGATGCCTCTCCTGTAAGGCCTAAGCTCCATGAGGCCAGGGCCACCTCTCTCTGTCTCTCTCTCTCTTCCTCCCTCTCTGTCTCGCTCTCTCTTCCTCCCTCTCTCTCTGCCTCCCTCCCATCATCCCTCCCTTCCCTTTGTATCCTGCAGGGCACCTAGCAAAAAGCCTCGCCTGTTTTGCTTAATGCATGAATTAAAGGAAGCCATTTAATAACTAAATATCTATTTATTGACTAAAAATAGGCCTGTATTAGAAGGTTACTATCTTAGTCTTCTCAGGCTGCCATAACGAAACACCGTAGATGGGTGGCTTAACCAACAGGTAGGCATTTCCTCACGGTTATGGAGGCTGGAAGTCCAAGATACGTGCCAGCAGGGCTGGGTTGTGGAGAGGGCCCTCTTCCTGGCTTGCAGGCAGGTGCCTTCCTGCTGGGTCCTCATGTGGCAGAGAGAGACAGAGAGAGAGACAGTGAGAGACAGAGACAGATTCCTCTCTGGTGTCTCTTCTTATAAGAACTCTAATCCCTGGCTAGACGTGGTGGCTCACACCTGTAGTCACAGCACTTTGGGAGGCCGAGGTGGGTGGACCACTTGAGGTCAAGAGTTTGAGACCGGCATGGCCAACGTGGTGAAACCCATCTCTACTAAAAATGCAAAAACAATCAGCTGGGCGTTGTGGTACACACCTGTAATCCTAGCTACTCGGGAAGCTGAGGCAGGAGAATCACTGGAACCCAGGAAGCAGAGGTTTCGGTGAGTTGATATCGCGCCACTGAAGAAAAAAAAAGAACACTAATCCCGTCAGGAGGGCCACACCCTAATTACCTAATCTTATCTAACCTTCACTGCCTCCCAGAGGCCTACCTTCCAAATGCCATCACACTGGTGCTAGGGCTTCCACATACGCATTTTGGGGATCTAAACATTTAGTCTATAATAGCCACCTAATGGTTGCGCATGGTGGCTCATGCCTTTAATTTCAGAGCTTTGGAAAGCTGAGTTGGGAGGATCGCTTGAGGACAGCAGTTTAAGACCAACCTGGGTGTATTAGTCTGTTCTCACGCTGCTAATAAAGACATACCTGAGACTGGGTCATTTATAAAGGAAAGAGGTTTAATGGACTCACAATTGCACATGGTTGGGGAAGCTGCACAGTCATGGTGGACGGCAAATGAGGAGCAAACTCACGTCTTACACGGTGGCAGGCAAGAGAGCATGCAGAGGGGAACTCTCATTTATAAAAGCATCATGGTAGTGAGACGTATTCACTGCCAGGAGAGCAGTGTGGGGGAAACCAGCAACCCCGTGATTCAGTTACCTCCACCTGGCCCTACCTTAACAGTTGGGGATTATTACAATTCATGGTGAGATTTGGGTAAGGACACAGCCAAACCATATCACTGGGCAACATAGCAGGACCCTGTCTTTACAAAAAAAAATGTAAAAGTCTGCAGAATAGCTACATACTTATAGTCATACAGAATAGCATTTCAGTCTAAAGCAGTGATCCTCAACTGAGGTGACTGTGTCCTCCCCACCCAAGAGACAGGTGGCAATGTCTGCAGACAGTTTCTTTCTTTCTTTCTCTTTTTCCTTTTCTTTTCTTTTTTTCTTTTTTCTTTTTTTTTTGAGATGGAGTTTCGCTCTTGTTGCCCAGGCTGGAGTGAAATGGCACGATCTCAGCTCGCTGCAGCCTCCGCCTCCCAGGTTCAAGCAATTCTCCTGCCTCAGCCTCCTGAGTAGCTTGGATTACAGGTGTCTGCCACCACTTCCGGCTGATTTTTTGTATATTTAGTAGAGACAGGGTTTTGTCATGTTGGCCAGGCTGGTCTCGAACTCCTGGCCTCAGGTGATCTACCCACCTCGGCCTCCCAAAGTGCTGGGATTACAGGCGTGACCCACCATGCCGGCCTAGAGACAGTTTTGATGATTGTCACACTGGGTGGGGGTTGCTGCTGGCATCTGGTGGGTGGAGGCCAGGGATGCTACTAAACATCCGACAGGGCACAGGACAGCCCCTATGTCAAAAAATGATCCTGTCCCAAGTGTCAGTAATGGCCAAGTTGAGAAACCCTGGTCTAAACAAGGGTCCTGTAGGGGAGAAGAGGGGACCCTGAAGTCAGACTCTGCCAAGTCCAGCGTTGTGCTGTTGGTTTCACAGCCTCTGCAGACAGCTTTTGTAGCAATACCCTCAGCCTTATGCTGGGCCCTGTCTGCCTGGAATACTCTGTCCAGCTCTGCTTATTTCTCTGCCCTTTGTGAGGTATGAACGCCCATCAAGTCACTGTATCTTATCATGAAAGCCCCACTAAACGCTGCCGTTCAGAGTCCCCACCCCAGTGGCCTTGTGTGCACCGTTTTTCAAACAAGCCCATTTCTTCTAGCCACAGAGAAAGGTGAGATGACATTTTCTAAAATCGTCACTTTGTGAAAATGCCAAGACGAATCTCAAGGCACAAAGAACGCCGTGGAAATCAGAATTGACTTGGGAAGTCATGGCTTGCAAAGGTTGGATTTAAACGGTGGGTGCCATGGGCTTACGTGGTCGGGTTGTGATTGTTTTCCAGTTGCTACTGCTTCCTGAAGATGAGGATTTCTAGAAAGTTTCTCTAGCTAAATAATGATCCGTCACTAGTTTGGAGGCTGCAAATAATCTTCTGGCTTTAGAAACTTTCTGTGCTTCACACAGTCTGTTGGTGCCCGTCTTTATTTTCATAACGTTTTTGGCTGGGGTGGGCTGTTAAGAGAATGCAGGTTGATTGACGTTTTTCCATTTTTCCACTGAAGAAATCAGTGTCTGCAAAAAAAATCCTAGTATAACTTTGTTTTAAAGCTCTCCTGTTTTTAATTTTTTTTTTAAAAAAAAGATAAAGCTCTCCTGTTTTATTCACTTGCATTTAAAATTCTCAGGAGACGTAGACAGAAGTTTGGCCTCTTCAAGAAAAAGAAACAGTCAGAAATGGAAATCAAGTGTAAATTGGGGAAGGCTGCAGAGCTCTGGTCCAGCTAATTCCTTCAGTACATAAAGCAGATACTGATTCCGGGAAAGGAGGGAGTGCAGAGTCTGGTTGCTAGGCAATGGTTCCCATGGGGCAGAAGCATCGATGGGTTGGCTGTAGACTACATAAAAGATGGGGCAGGACAGAAGGAAGGAGGATGCTCAGACACTATTCCTCCATCCTCTGTTTCTGAGATGGAGAAAAAAGACACACACAGCCCCTCAGGGTGGTTGCAGGGTTGCTGTGTAATTAGCAAGTCTGCTTTTTGCGGGACAGAAGCCAGCTAATTAGCGAGGTGTGAAGAAATCATTTCAACTTTCACATAATGCTGGAAATGGGTTAAGGCTCAGCTTTTTGAAACCTGGAATCACTAAAACAGAGAGCAGATGAAGGTTTTCCTGAGAGTTGAAAGAAGCCAGAGGTAAGCAGAGGCTGAAGGCAGTTGAGCTTCATGTCAAAATGGCGTCCTCGCATCTCTCTGGCTATTCTCACTGGGAAAAGGGCACCTTGTTAATCAAAGGATAAGAGTAAGCCTCCACAGCCAAATGCCTAGGTTCAAATTCTGGCTTCATCACTGTGAAGCTGCATTGCCAAAGGGAAACTGTGCAAATGCTCTGTGCTTCAGTTTTCTCATCCATAAAATGGGCATAATAACAGTACTTCCCTCATAAGATTGTTGTGAGTAAATACATACGTAGCAGTTAGAACAAGGTCTGCCCATAGTAAGTACAACATGACTGTTAGTTACTACTACTTTATTTATTTTTCTCTCCTCTTCCGGTAGGATCTGAGCTCTTTATGCATTCTAATATCATTCATTCTCTTATAACTGAGGTTTATAAAATCATGGTCATCATCTGAATTTGTACTTGGCTTGTATTGTGTATCAGTCAGAATGATTATGCTTGGTAACGAACAGTCTTTAGCAGCTCTGTATCACACAAGCTGTTTCTTTGGTTCATGTCCAAGGAGGGTGGGTAATGGGGATGGGGGTGAGGCTCTGTTCATAATATTTATTCAGAGGTCTTAACTGTCAGGGGCCTCATCTCAACACATTCTTGTGTTTCCCACCTAAGCTGATGCCAAATTCTCCCATGTTCACTCAGCTACTCCTGGCTACATTGTGTTCCCCTAAAGCTGAGCTGTTTCCCAGCTTTTTTTTCTTTTTTGACACAGGGTCTCACTGTGTTGTCTGGGCTAGAGTGCAGTGGTGTGATCTTAGCCACAGTCTCCCGGGCTCAAGCTACTCCGCCTCCTGAGTCATTTGAACTACAGGTGTATACTACCACACCTAGCTAATTTTTAATTTTTTTTGTAGAGACAGGGTCTTGTTATATTGCCTAGGCTGGTCTCGAACTCCTGAGCTCAAGTGAGTCTCTCATCTTGGCCTCTCAAAGTGTTGGGATTATAGGCATAAGCCACCATACCTGGCCTCTTTCCCAGCTTCTTGTCTCTGCCTGGAATGTTCTTCCCATGGTTAGTTTCATCTCATCCTTTCAACCTTAGCTGGAATAATACCTCCTGATCACCCCTTTTAAAGACAATTCTTTGTCCCAGACTTTCTTTATTATTCTATCCTGATATTTCATCCTAAACATTTTATTTATGTCTTTTTTTTTTTTTTTTTTTTTTTTTGAGACAGAGTCTTGCTCTGTCACCCAGGCTGGAGTGCAGTGGCATGATCTCAACTCACTGCAATCTCTGCCTCCCAGGTTCAAGCAATTCTCCTGCCTCAGCCTCCCAAGTAGCTGGGATTACAGGCATACACTACCATGTCCAGCTAATTTTTGTATTTTTAGTAGAGACAGAGTTTCACCATGTTGGTCAGGCTGACCTTGAACTCCCAACTTCATGATCTGCCGGCCTCGGCCTCCCAAAGTGCTGGAATTATAGGTGTGAGCCACTGCGACTGGCCGTATGTCTTGAACTATTCATTTATTGTCTAAAATGGAAACTGCATGAAGGCAGGGGCTTTATTTTGTTTCCTGGTGTATCCCCAGGGCCTATCAATGGAAAATACTCAAAAACCTTGGCATAAATAATGTCTATCTTCTCGCACTAGAATTTACACTCTCTGAGGGTGGGGGACTTAGTTACCTTATATATCACCAATCCCTTGGTCCAGGAGAAGTACTCACTACATTCTTTTTTTTTTTTTTTTTTTTTTTTTTGAGATGGTGTCTTGCCCCGTAGCCCAGGCTGGAGTGCAGTGGCGCGATCTCAGCTCACTGCAACCGCCACCTCCTGGGTTCAAGTGATTCTCATGCCTCAGCCTCCCGAGTAGCTGGGATTACAGGCACGCACCATCATGCCCAGATAATTTTTGTAATTTTAATAGAAACGGGGTTTCACCATGTTGGCCAGGCTGGTCCTGAACTCCTGACTTCAAGTGATCCGCCCACCTCAGCCTCCCAAAGTGCTGAGATTACAGGCGTGAGCCACCACACCTGGCCAAAACATTCTTATTAAATGCATAAATGAGCATAAGGAGAGCCACGTTTTATGGTGCCCAGTTTCTCATATCTCAGACGAGTCTCCCTTTAGGCTCATATAAGTAGACAGAGGGTATAGAATCCACCTGTCTGTAATTCTCAAAGCTGCCTTCTACCTCACTTGATAGCAGATGAGATTCCCCTAAAGTGGAAGTTTAGTGATAAGGGAACCGTCATCGGGAGGTGTCTCTAAAATGTTATGAACCCATTATGCTAGGACACCACCAGCTGACTGGTAGCTTCTGTCACTGTCATTTGATGGCAGCCACAGGAAGAAAGCATCAGTTTCCTGCGTCCACACCGCCTGCACCCCTGGCGCTTCTCTTCTGGGCTTTCTTCCCCTTTCTCTTCCTTTTGGAGATATAGTGGCTGCAGGACAGGTCTCTGAGGCCAGATTGCTTGACTTGTAATCCAGGCTCTGCCACTTACTAGCTGTGCAGCTTTGGCAAGTTACATTACCTCTCTGAGCCTGTTTCCCCCATCTGTAAAATGGGGATGATAATGGAACCTACCCCCATAATGTGGTTGTAAAGATTAATGAATCAATGTAGCCAAATGCTTAGAACAGTACCCGGCCTGTGGTAAGATCTATGTAGCATTTATTTGTTACTGATTATAAGCCCTTGCACAGCACACACTCAGTTATGGTCTTTGTCTAGGCTAAAGGGTTTGAAACGTCTTCATAAATTAGTCAAACACTTTTCAAGTAAAATTGGGAAGACATCCTAGTATATAAAACACAGTTTAAAAGGGCTCCTCTAAGGCTGGGTGCGGTGGCTCAACCTATAATCCCAGCACTTTGGGAGGCCAAGATTTTGAGACCAGCCAGGCCAACGTGGTGAGACGTCATCGCTATTAACAATACAGAAATCAGCTGGGTGTAGTGGTGCACATGAGAATCACTTGAATCCAGGATGCGGAGGTTGTAGTAAGCCATGATTATGCCCCTGCACTCCAGCCTGGGGAACAGAGCAAGACTCTGTCTCAAAAATAAATAAATTAATTAAATTAATAAATTTTTTAAAAATAAAAGGGCTCCTCTGGTCCTGTTGAAAGTGAGTGTCCTAGAAGTTCTCAAACCCCTTCCCATCCTCCTCTGACAACTAGAAAATAAAGCTTCTTGAAGTGGGTCTCGAGATTCACAGCATCAGAATCACCTGGTTATTAAAAATGCTTATTAAACATGTAGCGTTTGGGGCTCCATCCCAGACCACTGAATCAGATTCCCCATGGGTGGTGCCTCGGAACCTGCATTTTAACAGTCTTTGGGTGATTCCTAAGCACGTGGAAGCTTCCTCCAAGCCTCCGAGTACCAAGTACCTGGAAGGCCACCTTTAGATACGTCCTTCATGTTCTCCACTCCTGTCAAGGGAGAATCCTTTTGGGGTAGTGGGGTTCCTACAATGCCATGCTAACCCTGTTTTCATTTCCACTCAGAGGAGGGTGAAGAGGAAGATAGTGTCTAACTTGGAAAATGGCACTACCAAAGTGGAGGGCCGTCCACCAGTTGGCACTGAGCCATCCCACTGCATCTGCCCCAATATCTGCTCCCTGCTACTAGCTGGGTCTGGATTAAGGTGGTCTACAGAGGTCCTAAACCTGAAACAGATTATGGTGCCCTTCCATCCCCACACCCCTCCCCCCGCCACCGAGTAATTCAAAATCAAAAGAGTACTAAACCTGGCCGGGTGCAGTGGCTCACGCCTGTAATCTCAGCACTTTGGGAGGCCGAGGTAGGTGGATCACCTGAGGTCAGGAGTTCGAGACCCGCCTGGCCAACATGGTAAAACCCTATCTCTACTAAAAATACAAAAATTAGCCGGGTATGGTGGTGCATGCCTTTAATCCCAGCTACGTGGGAGGCTGAGGCAGGAGAATTACTTGAAGCCAGGAGGCAGAAGTTGAGGTGAGCCGAGATCACACCATCGCACTCCAGCCTGGGCGACAGAGACTCTATCTCTAAATAAATAAATAACCTGAAAATAGGTCAGTGAAGACCAGCAAGTTCCAATTTTTCTCATGGTGATCACTCTAAGGCTTTTTTTTTTTAAGTTTAAATTCCATTCAAATGACTCTTTTCCCCCTTTTATTTCCGGGAGGATGCCTGTACATTGCCGGCTTTGTAAGCACCTGCCTTGTCAACTTTTAGGCAACCTTGAACAGCAGTCTAAACCTCTCTCTCCTCTGCCTGCCCCTTCTCAGGCCTTGATGAAATCCAGTGCTCCCTGCCCATGGAGAGCAGGAGGATATCCCTGCGCGAGCTGTCGGAGGCCAGCTTCAGCGAGTGTAGGTTCAGCCTGTCGCTCACAGACCTCTTCATCATCATCTTCTCCGGCGTGGCTGTGTCCATTGCGGCTATCATCTCCAGCTTCTTCCTGGCCACCATGGTGCAGTGCTTCCAGAGGTGTGCACCCAACAAAGATGCGGAGGATGAAGACGAGGATGAGGATGACTGAGCCACCTCCTCCCTCCTGCTCCTTACTCTCCAGCACCGAACCAGAAGCCCTCTCCAAGAAGAGAGGAAAACGCTGAAAATGAAAAAGCACTGGCCACTGTCCGTGAATGGAACGGAGCCTGTTCCATGTCTTGGCCCCTGGGTGCACCTGCTGGGACCACCAATCTCTGAGTTTAGAATCAGCAGAGCAGAGACGCCCAGGAAAGATGGAGGGAATTCTTCCTGGAGCATAACCTGCCTCTCAGACTGAGGTGTGTGCTGGGGGAGAAGATGACCGAGTCAGTTTCATAGCTGATGGGTAAAAGCCTCCCCCAGGAGATATGAAGACTTGTAGCTTTCAATGGGAAAGATGATTTTGTGCCATTCTTTTTATGACCTGTACCGGGAGATCATGAAGCATCTACCTTCTTCCCAAGCAGCAGCAGCTCAAACAGTGGAGATTCAACTTTGGATCATTCACCACAAGAGTGAGAACTTTGCTCTTTATATAATGGGCCTCAGCAACCTTGGGATATTATACTGAGAACTAATAAACTCATGTGCAATAGACTCAATGTTTATTTCTCCCCAAAATTTCTATGTGGAAAGCTAATCCCCAATGGGATGGTATTTGGAGGTGGTGCTTTTGGGAGGTGATTAGATTTAGTTGAGTTCATGAGGATGGGGCCCAAGTGATGGGATTACAGCCCTCATGAAAGTTGGCCCCAGAGAGCTCCTTCACCCCTCTAACACTTGAGGATGCAGCAAGAAATCAGCCACCCATGAATCAAGAAGCAGGCCCTCACCAGAACCCAACTATGCTGGCACCCAGGTCTCAGACTTCCAACCTCCAGAATTGAGAGAAATAAATAAGTATCTGTTGTTTGTAAGCCACTCAATCTCTGGTGTTCTGTTGTAGTGGTTGAAATGGACCAATGAAGAAGCTAAGAACTGGCTGAGGGTATCTGTTGTTAATTTTGGTAAGCTGGTTGGGAAAACTTTGAGTTGATGTAACTCAAAGCCTGATCCTTATCCTAAGAGATAGCGACTTGCAGAGGAAGGATTAGTTGCTTTGTACAGTTGTGATGGTCTCTCTGCTCAGCGTCATTTTTCCTTCTGAAGTATAGAGAGGTTGTTCTCCATCACCCGCTTCCTGAATCCCTTCCCAGCTACTTTCTGTGTCAGCACAGTGCTGGACTTGTCATCTCTAGAACTTTCAGTAAACTTGCCTGGAGGCCAGTATTCCAATCAGCATGTTGCATTGATGTTGCACTGGATGAAAAAAAATGCTTCAAAACAAACAAACAGAAACCAAAAACCCCTGGGAGTTGGCCTCTGAAAAACTTTCATCAGTGGCCCTTAGGGTGTATATGACATTGCTTTTGTGCACAGGCTGTGACAGGCAGTGTTTTCCAGGATGTGGAATCCAGCACTTTGGTTCAGAGACAATGTGAAACAAACAAGTCTTCCACCCCAGTGGGTTAATTAATACAAGATAGCTTGTGTTAGCAGCACTGGATGAGGCCAGGGGCTGCAACCTGGATGAGGCTCTCACACCAGCTCTCGAGATATTTTTGAGAATCGTTTCCCACATTGTTTCCTGTCATATATTCCTGTGTCTTTCCTCCATTGCTCCCTTCCATCTTTGCTCCTATAAATAGCTGTTGAGTGCTTGCTAAGTGCCAGGTACTGGATCAGGCACTGCGGATGTACATTGGCTAGGAAACACAGGTTCCCTGCTCTTTTGTGCTTTATATTCTGATGGGTAGAACATAAACAGGGAAACAAAACTATCATTGCAAGTATAGGTAAGTATCATGAAGGAAATAAACAAAGTCCTTTGACAGAGAGTCAGTGGGAGAAGACATTCCAGAGTGTCTTCTTTAGAGGAGGTCGTGGGGTATATTAGGGTTCTCCAGAGAAATAGAACCAACAGCAGACAAAGAGATGTATTGTAAGGAATTGGCTCAGGGGATGATGGAGGCTGAGAAGTGCCAAGTTCTGCAGTTGGTGAGCCGGAGACAGGAGAGCTGATGGTGTAGTCCCAGGCCAAGGGCAGGAGAAGACTCAGCTCAGCAGTCAGGCAGAAAAACAGTGGATTCTCCCTTCCTCCACCTTGTTGTAGTCAGGCCCTTAATGGATTAGATGAGGCCTGACCCACTGGGGGAGTGTAAGGCCGATAGCCTCGCCGGGAGCCGGATGGACAATACCCACCCCCTCCGCACCTGATAACTCTGTTATCAGGAGGCCGGACGTCTTATTCAGCGCCTGCCTTCTCCATGCGGGCTCCCCACACCCACTCCTGCATTCCACCCCTAGCCCCACGCTCAGCACTATATCATGCTCTCAGCTCAAAATTCAAAAATCCCGCCGAGAGCCTGACCAATGGCAGCTCGCCAAGTCCGGGTCCAGTCTCTCTCTCTGGACAATACAGGTGCCCATGCTTTGTTTCCTCACCAATCAATCTATTACCTTCTCCCGCCCACCTCTCGATAGCCCCACTGGGCTACCAATGGCAGCTTGCCAAGTCCAGGTCCAGTCTCTCTAAGACCAATGCAGTTGCCCAT